>WKFP01014377.1:455358-506111 GCA_011057875.1 Pterocles orientalis | reverse complement strand
ATTCTGTGATTCTGTGATTCTTATTTCCATTCTGTGATTTTGATCTAATTATAAGTTTCTTTAAGGAGTGAGGACATGAGTTTGGATACTGCTGGGAGTTTGCTGTAGAGTTAATGAAGGATGGAGACCCATATAATATTGAGTGGAAGCAGAGGGGTTTATTGCTGCAGAAAATGAGCTTTTCAGCCACGTTAGAATATAAATGTTACTAATAATCACTACAATTCAGTTAACCTTGGCCATGTGTGATGTATATGTGTGTCACCCCTCCTTTTCTTTCTAAGTAGTCAGTGAAGCAACTTGACAGTAGTCTCAACTTGGTTTAGCAAGTAGAAAAATTATTACAGAAATTCTAGACATACAACCCCAAAGGACTGAATGATTTTGAATTAATCTTAAGCAGTATGAGGCCACTGGAGTAGTTTCTTCTTTTGAGTAGATTTGCCGGTGATTTTCAGTTTGAAAATGTCATACTAACGATCTAAAGGAAAAGGTGGTAAGATTGGCTGAGTGGAGACAGGTTGTGAATTCAAGTTTCTGAATTTACACCAGAGTTGCACATTCCCAAATAATACTCTGTTGTGAGCAGGGGTGGAGGAAAGCTGCAGCTCTGTATGAATGACTGTCTAAAAAGAAAATTAACAATAAGTGAGAAGGTTGCTTCACAGATAAAAAGCCCAATAAGGACCGTCAGACATACAGTTACTGTCTTTTGAATTGCAGATACAAATTAAGAGAAATACTTCAATAGGATTTGCTGCAAACCTTTAAAATATCAGAAAATATGACATGGGAATTAACAATATATATGTTCCTTTTTTGTATTAGGACTCTCTTTAGAGGATTAGTGTCACCTAAAGTTGCTGCACCTGTACAACGTTTGTATTTGTTGCTTTTCATTTTTTACTTTGTGTATGTACACATAAATATTTCTCTACACGCTTCAAAGGTTACTACTCCGTGTTTTTCTATGCTAATTGGATATGACTTAGTATTTCAGTTGATTGAGGGTTTCAGAGTTTTGCTAGAGCACAGCAAGGATCATCTACGCAGAATTCCGTCAAGAGTTGTCAGACTCAAAATATAACTGCTGTTTGTTTGGAATGTAGCTTCTTAAATAATGTGATTGGTCTGTGCTTCCTTAGTGATTCCTTCAATATCTGTACAGCAGCATACTACATTGGAGTGTTCAAATATACTCTTAAGGTTGTTTTGTTTGTCTGTACAAGAATTATTTCCTATTATGTAAATACTACGTGAAGACCACAGCAGTGACTTTCTTAAATCTGCATGGAGCTTTGCTCTTTTCTGCCCATGCGCCATAGCTTTGTAAGCTATAATCTTGCAGATAGAGGAAAGTAAGTAGAATGAAAGGTTGATTGACCCCAGCAAATAACAGCAGTCATAAGAACAGCTGTCTAAATAAACTATGACTAAGGGTCTATGTTAAAGTCTGGGCTCAGAAATTTTGAAGGGAAAGAACATTCATTCTACAGTGAGGAGAGTGTACATAGGTGAAATTCATGTTTTGATGCTATATGTGCTTGTGCCTGTGTCTGTATTTCTTTTAATCCTACTTCTCTTTAGGTTAGCTACCTGTATTACAACAGCAAAAGCTGCATACCTAATTCCCAGTGCTGCTATCAGCCTCTTCTCGGGCTCCCGCAAACAGGACTTTTTGTCCATCTTACAGTCACAGCATTCAGGGGGATTTGAGGGAAGGGAGAACAGATTTCTGTGCGTAGTAGAAAGTATGATGGAGAAAACTGTTTATAGGCTTTAGAGGAAGACACAGTTCCATGATATGCATCTTGAGAATTCCAATAAGGAAGAAATTCAGTTTTCACTGTGAATGGTTGTTTTTTTTTTTCTTCAGGTTACCTAAAATATTGATAATTTCACTACTGTCTTCTTACAATGAATTTGCATACACCATTACCAGTTTTAGGCAGGCCAACTTGATTTTATATTCTAGGGGAATAACAACAGTATTGAATTTAAGTGTTTAATTATTCTATGGTAATTTGCTATTTACATACACTGATACGGATTAATGTTGAAGATAAATTAAAAGTTACTGAGAGTTAATACACTGCTACAGTTAAAAAAGAAATGAAAGAGGCTAATTACTCTTCTCAATACATCTTCAGCACAAGAAAACTTACTGGAGCTGGAGAAGTTCACAGTTTAGAAGTAGTGAGTGAGGCGGAGGCTATGTCAAGCCAAGAAGAGCGGTTAGCTGGAAGCCTGGAGAAGATTTCTGTGCAGTGTGTGTGCTTGACACTTTGTCTCTTGGCAAATCCTCAGCTTTGTGGATGACCTGTAAGGGGTTTGGATGTTAGGGACAATGTTTAGGTAAGAGCAAGTGACAAACTTGCAGCATGTATTTTTACAAAAACTTGCTGTTTTTTCTAAGACATACTGACTTGGCAGAAGTTGCCCACAGAGATAATCTCTGGATCATCATTATCTGAATGCAGAAGACCTTGAGTTGAAAATGGCTTTGTGTTTTTCCAGTTCTGTTGTTTGGACTCCTCAGTCTTAATAATTTCAGTTTTTTTCTGAAGTCTGTTATTGACTTCTGGGTGTTAATACTTCCTTAGTTTAGCTAAAAAGGCAAAAGAGACCTTTTTTTTGACACCGCTTGAGGATAACGGTTAGCGGATATCAAAAAAATAAACAAGTTTTCGATATTTATTTAGAAATATATTCTAATAACCCCTTTGGGGGGAAAACGTATGCAGCATGATCTCCTTGGAATTTTATCTCTTTGAGGGAGAGATTGGACATTTTTTATTCCTATCATGTTTATACAGTTTTACTACTGTGAATTCAAACTTAAAATTTCTTTAAACTGTCCCATATTGGTAATGATCTTATTGCAATGTTGGGAACATAGTTGATTAAAGTTGTTTTCAAATAAATATTGATTTTCTAGTTTTCTGTTACTTGCAGTCCATCTAAATTTATCTCACAGTTTTAAATTGACAAGTACCTTTAGACTGCTGGGTCATTGAGGATTTCTGTGTAGCTTGACATGGAGAAAGACAGTTTCAGTATTGTTATTGATGAAAAATTTGGAGGGTTTAATCAATTTGTTGCCACAGTGTTTTGTATGATATTGGAGACAGTCACTAGAATACTTGGATGGAAGGAAGCAAGCTCAAGTCAATTCAAGTAGAACCTTTAATATTCTAACAGGATTTCACTTTTTTTAAAAAAATATAGATATTGATATAATTTAAATTCCTCTTCAATCCGTGTTCCTTGGATCTCATCCACCTGCTTTGACTCTGGAGAATTTAATTAAAGTTGCTTCCTTCTCACAGTAGTTTTCTATGGTATAAATAGTGTGAGCTCCAAACATCGACTTGTTGCCTTGGAGTATTACATCCTATGCTACTTTGACTGGTTCTACCTTCTGATTACCCAGGATCATTAAAATTATTTAAAAGGCGCTTGCTTATTCTCTTGAGTTCATCATGTATTTAATAACTTTGTTGTTGTTTTAATATGTTTGCGGTTTTAGTCATCTGCATACTTTTTTGGCATTAAGATGAGTTGAAAAATTCTTTTTCATTGCTAAGTGGAAGAATAGCTGCTTCTGTCTCTCCTTCAGTGAGCAGAGAAACAGGAGTATACATTTTGTATGTAATTTTTATGAGGTGATTATTCTTCTTTTCCAGTGAAAATGCAGGATGTTTTCTGTTTCAACAGAGTTACTTTCAATCAGATAAATAACTTTAATTCTGATGTTTACATTCAGTATTAGTCTTCAGATGCGCAGATCCTTATAGAATTGAGACTTACGGATGTGCTTCTCTGGCAAGCAACATCAGTTGTTTGGAATACAGTATTGTGGAAATATAATATGCTCTTGTTTTTTATTACGATTCTGATGCAAGAATAGAAAAATACAGTGTGAAATAAGTATTAAATGCTTTTAAGTGTGGAGGGTGTTTTTTTTCCAAGCATCATAGAGTGTAATGAACTTGTATTTTTCCATTTTAAGGTAACCAGTTTGCACTTTTCCCAACAGCAAGTACAGTAACAATTTTTTTCCCCGTAATCTAACGTATGGATTGCTATTGAGCTGATACAGTAGAATTTAGCTTTGTGTACCATTTCTGAAAGTAACCATTTAGTTATTGCCTACTTCATGAGGTTATCCTTTGCTTCTGCCAAAGTATAACCATAGAATAGTTATACTCAACATGATATTACAGCATATATAGGTAAGCAGAAGGAAATATTACCTGAAGATAACCTAGAGGAGATGGAATGTAGGGAGATGTTGGCATAGGAGCCAAGGGAATAATCCAGTCATAAAAAAATTTAAAGTGGGAATTAGAGATACCCTTCAGAGTAGGTTTCAGTCATCCTTTGAATCGGATTAGGACGGCAAACAGTGAATTAGGTCTGAGCTGGAGTTTGATCAGCATTATAGACTAGTTAAGACAGTACTGCCCACAGCACCTACTTGGCCCATTTTGGCCTTGCTGCTTAGGCATTACCTGTTGTCATTACAGAGACTGTTGTTAATTTCATAGTTGCAAATGAGATTAGCTGGTTATAAGGTGTTAAAGGGAGAGAAAGAAAACCAGAAAGTAGTTTGTTTTTTAAATACTAGAAAACTGTGAGTAGTCTGAAGAGGGCAAGGAAAAAGTGTTTAAATGACATGCTGAAGTAGTGAATTAAAGTTGGAGAGATGAGAATGGAATTATGGATACTTGTTGTGGTGGTTTGCCTCCAGCCAGCAGCTAAGCTCCACACAGCTGTTTGATGGCTGCTACTGGGGAGAGAATTGCAAGGATAAAAGTGCAAAAACTTCGGGTTGGGTTAATAAGGAAAAAAAAAGGGGGGGGGGGGGGGGGGACGGACAAGGGGGCCATGGCAACAAAGAAAAAACTGAGAAACACAAGTGATGCAGAAAAAGCAGTAGATCACCACCAGGTGACCCATGCCCAGCCATTCTCCAACCAGCAGCAGGCAAACTCCCCCTCACAAGTTTTTATTGGTGAGCATGATATCATATGATCTGGGATATCCCTTTGATCAGTTGGGGTCAGCTGTCCCAGCTGTATCCCCTCGATCTTCTTGTGCACCCCAGCATCCTCGCTGGTGGGGTGAGGAGCAGAGGCCTTGACACTGTGTGAGCACTGCTCAGGAACAGCTAAAACATCCCTGGGTTATCAGCACTGTTCCCAGCACAAATCCAAAACAGCCCCATACTAGCTACTGTGAATAAATTAACACTGTCCTAGCTGGAACCAGTATACTTGTATAACAAAAGTCTTAGATGTTTTCAGAGGTTTATTTGCAATTAAAATGGTCTGTACAAGTGTAGATGAGATGGAAAATTATGTTGACACTAATGTACATGGCTCATTTTACCTGCTTTGTGAAACAGTCGATGCATACCGGTATAAAATTGCAAAATAATGCATCTTGTATCAGCTCTATCTTCTGGGTGCAAAAGCCACATGTATTTCCATTAATTCTGTGATAGAGCTCTATAAAGAAGTCCTCTTCTGGAGCTGTGAATGAAGGTGAGAGTTCAGGAGGGATTTATTTTGTTACTTCTATTTATTTAGGAGTACTACTCTTCTTGCCAAAATGAATGGTGATGCTGAGATAATATGCTTTTCCAGCTCTTTGATCCTCTCCTTTGTGGTTTTGTTATGTGTTTTGGAGAGAGGGAGAGCAAAACAAGGAAGCAGCCTATGTTTTCAAGCCTGAGTTCAGTTCCCTTTTCTAGCTAATACCTATTTTTTGCAGGGATTACCTTTTCCCATTCAAAAGAATGTTATCAGTCAGTGTTTTGGTTCATCTGTCCTTAATGGATTATTTACCTAGTGTGAAAATTGTTAGTTGCCTTTATTGTAATCTGTTTTTCTGCTGATAATGCTTCTTGAATTTTTGTGTGCTTCCTACTGGATGTGGTTGTTACATGACTGTGAAATTGTACTGTGATTAACTTGTGTTTTGGCATGGAGAGCAGAGGGAGCAATCAGACAGTGAAGAAAGTTAGGTTTTCTCTGTTCTCAGGGGTAAAAGTAAAGTTTAAATCTGCTGTCTACCTCAATCATAGTAATGGTATCATGTGCTTATCTGCCATTTAAAATATCTTAGTCTCCTAAAATAATTCATCTGCTACTGTAAGAACCTTTCTTAGTATTTAACAGAGCTTATAAAATCTGTATTTTCGTATTAATAAACTCAAGCAGTGCTACTCAAAATGGTAGTAACCTTTAATTAGATTAGATTTCCTTGTAATTGTGGTATACTTTCTTCAATGACAGATAATTCCGTTTTCTGTTATGAATTGTTGTGACCTATTCTGAAGACAATCTCTTGTAGTATTTTAAAAAAGAGTAGCACTGATTTGTTAGAATAACAGCAGGACAATGAGGGCTTTAAGCAACTCTGACTATTTCTTTATTGTTTTGGTAATCTTTGCAAGTGCTGTTATAGTTTAATGAGTTCAAAGACAATCTGATGTAGCACCAAGAGCACAGCTAGCTGGCTTTGATGCTTTCTTTTAGTTCAGGAATAAAATGAGTTAGGGCAAAGTGGAACCGCTGTTTCTGATCTTTTTTTCCTGAATGTTATTTTATGTTTGTTTGCCTGGAACTGTCTTTGTTCATGCAGTGCTTTCAGCTGAAGAAGTATGCTTAAGTATACAGTTTAACCACTGTTCTGGAACTTGTAAAAATGACTGGGGTGCCTGAACAATCACCTGCTGTCACATCTGCCTTACATAGTGCTGGAAGAATATTTGTGCTTAGGACACATGCTGTCTTTTTTTGGAAAAATGCTGCTGTTCCTGGGGAAATGGAGAGGGTGGAGAGCTGAGAACTGGCTTACTTGTACTTCCTTAAGCGATTTTCACTCTAATTCAATAATCATAACTACTTCTATTCTAAACAATGAACAAGTTCCACCATAATTTGCCACTTCCCTAAGGGCGAGTAGTTAGCCTAAGGGACTTTGTGTTCCAATGGCATGGTGCAAGCTGAGAAGTGCAACCAGAATTAGACATGAAGCAGAGCTTCACATTCTGGTGGTTTTGGAAAAGAAGGAAGAACACTTGAATTCTTGTGAGGTTTTTTTTCATTTATTCTTTTTAAATGAGTCAGCCTTACTGTTTTTTATTTTTCCTCTCATTGCTGTTTTCCTCCTACCACTTCTTTTCTATCAAAAGAAAAAGTTTCACAAACTTGTTTTTTATAGAAGATCTATAGATCATAGAACTTGTTTGTCAGATCGTTTTAAGCAAGAGCCTCATTTAAAAAAAAAAAAAGAGTTTAAAGAAGTGGCAGTGTTACTCTTTTTATTCACTTTAACTAGTTCAAGTTCAGTAAGACATGATTTCTACTTTTGTGTTGGGTGTCTGCCCCCTACCTTCTAACACACTTTCTGTCATTTTACAAGAAAAAATTGTTAATATTTTATTGCCATTATTAATCCGATTACTATGTGAGCAGAGGATTAGGATTCCCTTAGTTTCTGTAGTCTACTGTGTTTCATTCTGTGTTCAGAATGGTTAGGTATTGGGTGAGAATCTGCTCAGTTTTATCACTTCACTTGGAAACATCAAATTCAGAAGCCATTCTGCAGTTGTATCTGTTGGTTGGTAGTGTTGTTTGTTGGACAAACTTCAGAGCATCTTGGAGAGGAGAGTTCCTGGATGTGAATGCTAAGGTGGGAGGTAAAACAATGGAAGGTATGAAGATGCTGGAAGGGACAAAGAGAGTTTCTTCTCCTTCCTGTTGGTCAGAAATTTGTCTTCAAGTGACTAGATGGATTAAGCATCATGACCTGGTAGGAAGGCATACTTCCCTGAAACATTGCTGACTAAAAGACTTATTGAGGAACATTGACTACTTGGAATATAGAACTATTCTTGTGTTTTGTCTAGTGCTGGATAACACAGATTTGAACCAGTTCTAACTAGCTGTTTCTCAGGTGAACCACTGACTTGCTAACCACTGGTCTTCCTGGGGGTAAACAGGGGTGCCAGTCATACCAGAAATAACACTTACATTTTGGGTTGACATGCACTGCTTATGTTCACTTTTCTTTGTGTTGAGCAAGTCTGTTAGTAAATGTATTTGATATTAATGATTTGTGGTAAAGTATCAAACTTAGGAACCTGTGTTATATAAGTGAATCAGTATGGCTGTGTGAAATGGTAAATGAGGGACAGGACTCAGATTATTCTTTTGCTGCATGGGGTCTTAATTAGAAGTATTCAATTTGTTGTGTTTTTTGTTTTTTTGGTCAGAATTGATTCATGCTACTAGTTTAAAGCTCATACACGAACACCTAACTGAAGTGTTTGGTTTAGTTGATTGTGGTTTTGCATGTTTGAGCAGGACTTGATATTAGAATGGATTCCCTGAGATTATTTCTTTAAAAATATATATTCATATACTTGAACCTGTACATTTTATTTCAAGAGTGTATTCCTACAACACTGGAAATCCTAGTCTTTATGGACTTAGTTCCTATGATTTAAGTGTGCTAAATAACTGAGAATACAGACAAAAGCACTCTTGAAATTTAAGATGTTTCCTAAAATTAATTTCAGTAATTTAAAATGTATTGTAAAAAGTTATTTAAAATGTCTTGTCAACACGATTAAACTATTAGTCTATTTTAATGTGTTTTATAACAGTACAAAATAGAGGAGCTACAGACTTTTTCCTCCCCTCTAGTCATTACTGTGGTGTCTTAACAGTGTTTAAAGCCAAAGATGATTATTAGTCATCAAGGTTTCATGTAAGAGTCAGCAATGGTGGTTTCTTTATTGGTTTTCTCTATAATCCGCATTTAACAGGCAGTATATCCCTTATGGATAGATGAGTAGTTGTAATAATATTTTTGTTCTCCTCATTTTTTCTTGTTATGTACATGAGCTGTGAAAAGAGCTTGTCAGTGTCTTGGCAGAAACAGTCTAGGGATGTGCTATTTGATTGACCTGTCCAGATGCGAATTTAAATATTAAGCTTTGAATATAGATTTGTAAAGTAATTTTGATACGGTTTGCAACCAGTGCATGTGAAGAGTAGAAGTTCTTATGAAACTACTTATGTGTTTTCTGCTTCAAACTAATCCTGGTTTCAAATGTTTGCCTAAATAGTTTTGCTTTCCAGTAATTTTCACTTATTTAATTACGTATTTGTGGTTAAGATTTCATTTCCATAACTATGCCTTTGTTTCATTTTACAGAGGAAATAAAGGCTGAAACAGAAAAGCAAAGGTATGTGATAGTTCATCGTATTGAGCAATAGTGTTTTACCTTCTTAAAATGTGTGCTGTACTTATGCTACCTTGGGAGTACAGGCTCTCTCTGAGCAGCATTTTCAATGTCTTTTGTGAGGTTGGTGATACATGAAGATGTGCTAGAAGTCCTTTTTCTGAGACTGGCTGTTACAGTGCAAGGCACAGGGCCTGGGAGTAGAGGCAGAAGACAGTGTAGAGGGAGCAGGCTGATACTGTGTCCAGGGAGGGTAGGAATGGGGATCAGGATTAGAAAAGGACTTTGTGGGTGGTGCAGATAGCATTGGTGGAGGGTCCAAGCTTAAAAGGATCTTGAAGTGGATACAGAGGAGGGGGAAGGCCTGGAGTGCAAATAAAAGACTTGAACTGTGGGTGAGTAAGAGGAGGAGGCTGGGGTGAGGAACGAGTAAAGAAAACTAGTGTAATTTGGAACAATAGAGTGTGGGAGTAGATTTCTGTAGGCAATTCCTCTACAAATGAATGTAGAAGCCAAAATTGACATTCAGAACTCTTCCTCTATCAACAGGTACATTTTTAAGTATTGGTAAACTGTGGAATCCATTATTAAATTAAATCCACATGTATTTAATTGCATGTTCCATATGATCATCTTCCTCATTCAGTGTACCTTGCTAACCATGAGTGACGGCTGTATATACAACTTGTTGAAAGAATCACATCAGTGGGTGAAACTGATGATGGAAGTGTTGTTAGGGCTTAAGCAGATAAGTGCTGCTTGGGGACCTGTGTTCTGCCATGTTCTGAATTTCTGATTCAGGCAAATCATTTAAACCACTGCTGTCAAAATTGGCTGCTAATGATTTGCGCTTCGTCTCCTTGGCGCTTGAGCTGAGATCTGCAAGTTTTGTTTTGGAAAACGTAAGCACTCCTAGCTAGAAAGGAAGCCAGTGGGAACTTTAAGAAGATGTAAAGGACAATTTCATATCAAATATGCTGAAGAGTTTAGTCTCACAGCTTATCAAATGGGGCACATAAATATTAGTGGATGCATCTCACTGGGTCGCTGTGCTTCAGTTTCCACCAGCAAAATAAGGTCAATACCGTCAGCTCATAGTAAGGTTGTAAAAATAAATTCAGTATTCAGAAAATGTTGCAGCAAGCACTACAAGACGGTCTCAGACAGAAAGTGAGAATGTGGTTTTAAAATAGGTTTTATTTGTAGTAGTATAAATAAAGCAGAAGTTCACATTGTGAAGCATGATAAGAAAAAAATATTCAGTGAGAGATATTTGTTTTGGGCACTGAATAAGAAAAAGTGATATCTGATCCTGTAGTTAAATACCATACTACAACTAATGAGAGCACTGAACTATAACAATTTATACAAGCATGGTTCAGCCATTTTTGAACTTTGGGTGCTTACATTTTGTCTTACTAGTATCTGAAGTTGTGATTTTTGGGGGTATAATGTGTATCTCTTACTTGCGTATGTACATTTTCTAAATGGATTTTGATTTCTTCAGTGCTGCCTTTATTGTGACAGTAGCCTTTACTGCTATGAAGGCATTGCTGGACTTGGAAACTGAATGGATTTGCCCTATTCTTACTGCAGAGTCAAATTGTTTAGGTGCAGTAGAAAGTACTGTTTTTCTAGGCCTTAGAAAGTTATTTTCAGCTTCTTATTTCTGTGGTTGAGATTTTAATATCCTAACAAGGGGCTTCTAATGATAATTCTTTAATTTTTTTCAGTCACTGTTTAAGGAAACAGATTTCACAGTTAACCTGGAATGTACTGAAAAGTAGATCATTTCCACCTCCCGGAAATTTTGCGTGGAGAACTTCTTTTGTTTTGTTGTTTGTTTTTTTAAACAGAACTGGAGTTTGGAAGTGGGGCGGAGGGGAATGAAATAGAAAAGGACAGGCTGATTTTTGCAACTATTACACAGCAAATGCTGCCAAAACAATTTAAAAAATTCATTGTTTGATACATCCCTTAGCCCATTTCTATGACTGTTACATAATTCTCATGCTTCGTAGATCCCTTGATGGAAGAAAGTTTTGCTTGGGACAGTTTCTCCTTTCACTTTCTGCTGGAAAAAAAAAAAAAAAACAGCTGAAGGTTAATTTCTTCTCTGATATTAAGAAGCAAAACCTTTTGGTTTTCGGTTTTCTCTTCTCCTTTCTCTCTATCCCCTTCCATCATCAGCAAGGTGATGAGCTTATTGAGTTACCTTTCTGGAGAGAAATGGAGCATCATCTTCCATATTTATTATTTGGGGTATTTTTAAATTGCTTTCAATTAAGAGAAGTTCAGGCTTCTGCAATCATTTGCTGTGGCATAGGTTCTTCATTTTCAGAATCTCAGCATGGCCTGCTCCTTGTTTCTGAAAAAATCTGGTTTTATTTCCGGAGTGCTTTTTTAACCTAATTTTAATGGTTTCAATAGACATAATCACAATATGAAGAACAATCTTGTCATGAGACACGAGCAAGAGATACCACCCTTCCATTCCTCAAAGAAAAGCTGTTATAGAAATTTTAGAGAGGTTTAAGAACATAGAAGAATCATGTACTTACTCTACAAGTTATCTGATTTGGGTTTTGTCCAAAAGAGCTCTGTTTCCACCAAACCAGTATTGGGCAGTAAATAAAGTTATGCATCCAACAGAAAAACAAATCTCTGCTCTTCTTCAGGAAAAAAATATGTAGAGATAAATCCTTAACTCTTCAAAAGAAAAGTTATTTAGTAGAAAGTAGAATCTTAACAGTAATTATTCATTGTTAAGATTTAGAATTTAGGTGTCCTTTTAAAGCGGCCTAAACAACGAGGGCTTGCTCCTTGAAGAGCTGAAATTGATAATTTATCATATTGGTCAGTTTAAGGCTCTCTCTATGATGTGTGGGGCTGCATTCATTCTTTGGATTTATAATAAGCTCTTAGCAGTTCATTCTTCTCCTTTAGCAACATTAAAAATGTATATTTTCTACCATCTGCATTCCTTGAAGCGTCTGATTTAATTTGCAGCAGATACATAGGGCTTGGATTTGAAATTAAATGTTCTGTAGATATCTGTTTCAATTACTGCAAGAGTTTTGTAGCTGTTCACTACAGAATATGTAGTTATGCTCTTTTTTTTTTTTTTAATACCAAGTCAGTGTAGGACTGTGTAGTTTACCTTTTATGTAAAGATACATACATGTGCGCAGAAAAGATCAGGAATGCTTTATATAAAGGTGATGAGCTATTCCATCAAATGAAAAATCTGAACATCTTGCTTTGAGTTGGAGGCAAACTGCAGTGATGCACACAAATTAGTGAAAAATTACCCATTCTTAATTGTCCTTTTTAGCTAAGTATTAATGAGCCTGTCCTTTCTAAAGGCACCGTAAGCAATAAGACTTCAAGAGATAATAATTTTTTCAAATTTTTTACTGTTAGTCCTTTCAGATATATTGCCCAAGTGAGATACATTGGTAACCACTGAACTATTTAATTCTGTGGTGTCATCTGAAGCACAGGTAGAGAAAAATCTTGAGTTTTTTTTGTTGGTGGGGTCTTTTGTTGTTTTGGTTTGTTTGCTTTATCCTTGAGTAGGTCAGATCTGATTTAATTTCCAAAATAGATGGGCTTTCTCTAACGTGCTGAACCAAACTCTTGACGTGATACAGTAATTGAGTAGTTCTTAACTTTCAGGGTCATTAAAATTTTCGACAAGTTGTATTTTTGCCTGTTCAAGTATTAACAGACTAGACCTCTCTCAATTATAGTTTAATGTGGAAATGGTACTGAACAGATTTCCCTTACTCCCCCTCTGCTTTTACAAACCAAGTAAGGGGAATCTTTTCCTGTTTCAGAGGAAGCAAGTCTTAAACCAGCAGGGACCACTGAATATCCACCTAGTGTGCAAATGGGTCATTTTGCCTGGTCCATAAAGAAGACGGATGAAGTATAAAAGCTGTTAGGAATACTTATATGACCATATTACCATTATGTTAACTTCATAGAAGTTACTCTTTCCTAATGTTAATTTTCTTGATATTATATTTCATTCATAAACATTATGATGGTATTTGTGTAACCACTTACAGCATTCTAATACAGTCATTCTGTTTAGTCCCCCTCATGGAGAAGCGAAGCCTGGTTCGAGCACTCTTCCACCTGTGAAATCAAAGACAAGCTTCATTGAAGCGGACAAATACTTCCTACCATTTGAATTGGCATGCCAGTCGAAGTGCCCCAGGATTGTCAGCACATCTCTAGATTGTTTACAGGTCTGTATGGAGATAAGCTTTAACTGTCAACTGTAAAATTATTTTGGTTTTAGGGGAAGTACAGTTGTATTTAATAAATAATGTAATAATTTTTCTATTATTTTACTTTATTGCACACACAACCAAATTGAATATATTTCTTGCAATAGGCAGATGTATGTCTTATTTATTATGTACTGCATGTATGTATTTATTTGTGTGTATATGCATGACCACAGCTGTATGTTTGGATTGGTTTTATGATATTAGTGTACAAGTACCTGCTTTCATGTGTATGTCTATGTGTTGAACTAACACAGCATGTATAACATTATCAAATTAATTCTATGCTATTTATAATTGCAGTAAAATGGTTCAGTTTGAGATGTCTAGTGTCGCAAAACTCCTAGGCTCCTGTAATATTTTCAGAACAAAGTTCACAGTATGGAATTTAGCCATTTGCTTTTCCTGAGAGGCCCAACTGTGAACTCAATTAATATATTTACATTCACAGGCACATGCGTGCTCTATGATACCTTGCTACTCTATGTAGTTGTAAGTAGGTGGGCCGTGGAGATTTACGAGTCCTCTCGTGCCTGAAGTGTTTGGAAGAGGATTTGGAGATTTACGAGTCCTCTCGTGCCTGAAGTGTTTGGAAGAGGATTTTGTTAATTTTGTAATAAATTTCATTCCAAAGTATTGAAGACCTAGAGAAAGAAAGGGATAACAGACCACTTAGAAGACTAGCTAGTAGCTTAAATACAAAGCATTTGCAGCTGGTTTATCTGGTATTAAAAGCATTTGTGTGCTGACTGCATATGAAGACTTGTGTGATGTGAGATAATTTTTAGAATCCTGTTTGTTTTAAAACATTGTTAACTGATGAACAAAAGCTTTAATGTTAAGCTTTCTAACAACCTTTCCATTGCAGTTGCCAAGTGAAAATGGAATAAATATGGAAGACATTTTAATAAAATCTTTGTTTTATGAGACTTGGGGTAAAATGTACTGTTTTAATTATTCTGTGCAAATTAGAATCATCAAGTGAATTTATTTATTATAACAAAAAACTGACTTATTTTTCAAGCCCTTATGTGGTTTTTTTTCTTCTCTCCAGAAACTTATAGCATATGGGCACTTGACAGGGAATGCTCCAGACAGTACAGCTCCAGGCAAAAAATTAATTGATAGAATTATTGAGACAATATGTGGTTGTTTTCAAGGCCCTCAAACAGACGAAGGGGTTCAGCTACAAATAATAAAGGTAATATGGTTAATACTTCTGTATATATAGTGGTGATAGCAGGAAGACATTCATGGTCGCACAGTTTAAAAGCAGAAGTGTTTAACTTGTAAATGTAGTGGTAATTTTTAAATGTTTTCTTGATCCTGTTTGTTTGAGATGGAAACTCCCTTATCTTACGCTCCTTTCCCTGCTCTCTCTTATTTCATTTTGGGTGAATTCCTGGTTGTGACCTGAAATCTTGTGCACAGACCACTGGGTGAAATTTCCTTCACAGCAGATCAGTGGAGCTCTCTAATTGTGAGAAATTTATATCAAATAATCCTGCACTCCCAGCAGGGAAGATGGTAATTAAGCAGCAGATTTTAAAATCCATTTTGGAATTATTTTATGAAATGAAATTAGACTGGGCAGTCAGGCATTACCATGGTAGCTTCGTGCTGCTGTCACGTACTTTTGCGTGGAAGAGGTCTAGGGTTTCTTTCCATAGCTTATATAAACATTGCGTGTGGAGCTTATACAAAAAAAAGCATTTCTGGGGAACCTTGGCAGTTTTCTGGTTGCACCTATTAATTATGAGTATTTATTACAGGAAATTACCGTGCCAACTAGTAGAAGTTAGCCACCTAGTGGAAATACCATACCCTACTCCTTTAACTTTGAATGGTTGTGGTGATGAGCAGTAGAGCAGTAGTGAAGAATACAATTAAAATTAGTTATGAGGAACAGAGTGTTTCTTACTTGGTATTCTTGTGTGTGTGTGTGTCCTGAGGTGTTGACATTTCTTGCAGATTGTGTTTACTTGTTTTACTGCAAAGAATGTAGTTTGTTCTCCTATTCTGATAATTCTGTGATTCTCCTACTCCTTTTCATAGCTCAAATCTTCCTTTTTCTTGACACTCCACTTCTCCAGCAGATAGTTGTTACAAATGTTGGTTTATGCTGCTCTTGTCTAGATTTGTTGTGTTGTTTTGCCCAAGGCAAAAGGTATTTAAGGCATTTTTCATGTTGCAAAGGGAAGTTTTTCTTGATTTAAACTTTCAGTGCCTGAAACCATTGTATCTCCCTCTTATTTTAATACCTTCTGTCCGAATGCTTTCTTATTCCCATCCTCTCAGCCCTTGGTCAAGATATTAAAAAGTTAACTTCCTGCCTGAAAGGGGATATCTGTGAGAAAGTAAATTCTTCAACGATTGTAAAATGCGTTAAGTGTGTGAATTCATTCAGTGCCTTCATTATTTGACTGTTTAGACTTAGCTAATTGCCATGTTAGAACGCCTGGGAAAGTGGAGAGTACTGTTTTGGCTTTGGCTCCATGATTACAAGGATGGATCGTGTGTCTGTTCAGACTCTTCTGTGGTCTTGCTGATCAGTATGTTCTCTGAAGAATTTTAATTCTATCAGGGACATAGAAGGCAGAGAACCTGGGTCTCCTGCTTTCTGTGCTGGCACTCCTGCAGGGCAGCTGTTTCACCAACACCACAGTAAAATCTGAGAATCTTGATCACTCTGCCACCTTCCTGCCTGGAGGGCTGTCCCTGTTCTGCATGCTGAATGAACGGCCCTTGCCTAGCATGCTGCCCTTAGTCTAGGAACTGGGAGCAGGAATTGAGTAAGAGTTCGCACGTGGTGCTGTTTGCTAGTTACTAAATGGCTTTCCAGTGGTGGAGTCATCTTAGGCAGATTCCCAACAACTGGAGCCACTTAAGCATTCTGAAAATACCTTTCTGCTGACTAGCGAGGAAATAATCTTGCTGAGAGTGGGGAGTGTAATTTGTCTCTTTTTAGGTATCTTAAGTTTAGAGGTATGTCTGGCAGTAATTCTGGCAGTTGGTGGCCAGTTTAACTTTTCTTCCCTTATATCTGCTTGCATGTTCTCATCTCTGTAATTCCCTCGTTCTTCATCTGCAGACTCCATGATGAACCAGACTGGGAAATCGGCCTTTTCCTTACTTCTCTTGTAATTTAGTTTGATTTTGTGTAATTTTGATGGGAAGCAATGCAAATTCTTTTTCAGTTGTGAAGGTGAGGATTGCTGTGACTGAAAGAAAGCAAGTAATGAGGCTACTGCTGCCACTTAAAATTGTTTATTCAAATTATGTTTGAAACGGTCTCCCTTGATTGAACTTTCTGCTTTCAGGCTTGATTTGCTAGGGCATACTATGGCATTTGTGGTTTGTGTGCAGACTTCATGTTGACACTGGCAGAGATTTTAGTTGAAGTTCTGTTTACGTTTCCATACAGGCTGTTTGTTTCTGCTGAACTACAATGTATGACAAAAATTGCATTTATTTTTTTTTAAATCTAAAGAAATAATAGGGGTGAGGAAGAAGCATGGGACATGAGATCAACTGTTTATCCTCAGCTGTGTTTTCTTTCCTTGGTCTGCTCTATAGTAACTATTTGTTATTATCTAGATACTTTTACAGCTTAACTTGATCCTGTTTGGCAAAGAAAAAAAATTGTGTATGCTTAATAGCTGTAGTTTGAAAAGTTGAATATTATTTGAGTGACTGCATTCTGAGTCTTCCATGTGCAATAGACTGTTACAAGGTCAGCTCCTGTGTATGTCTTTTTACATCTGGTCATGCTGTCAGTATGATCTGTGTCCACAGAGGAGGGAAAGTTGAATGAAACACTGCTTGGACAAATCGCCCTTTGAAACTAACTGAAAATAAAGGACAACTCATTGTTGGCTTACAGAATGGGAAACCTGTAAAAGCTGACTAATTCTGAGGAATAAGAATGATGATAGGTTTGAAAGAATTTTAACAAAACTTCTGTGAAAACAGATTCCAAATTGAGAAGACTCTTGGAGAAAACTTTTTCAGTTCCATATTCTATTGTGTTTCAGTAGTAGGGAATGCTAAGTAATTTAATAACCACACTAGTACATGATATTGTAGATTATTTTTTCTGATAAAAAAAGCTCATAGAAGGCTTAATTTCTCCTGATGAGATTAAAAGGAGCTGTGGATTATAAAATGATTTGAGAATTGAAATAATGATGCAGGAAGATTTCCAAATTTTTGTATTTTGAGGCTTTCATCTTAAATTAATGGCTGGGATTGGCTGCTTACCTGAAAATGCTGTCCTGTTAGTTTGCAATTTTATTTTTCAGAGAAGGTTTAGGTTTTCAGAGTTGGGTATGAAATACTTCTGTTTTGCAAAATATATATCTGTTTAATTTTTCTAGTTCATTTTGAACACCTAACTTTCCAGTGATAAAACTAAGTAAAACTTTACATTCTTATATGAATTTTATTCTTTATATTCTCTTCCATAAGAGAAACTGGAACATAGTTCTTTTCTTCCTGAGATTGCCACCGTCATTACCCTTCAGTATGTTTCAGGGCTGGTAACTGACCACATGCTTGTACATACAGATTATTTTTTCTTAAAATGGATATTAAGTTGAAAAAAACACTCGTTTTAATTAAATACTAAGTGTTAATTAATGATCCATTATTATTGAAATCTGTAGAACCTAGGATATGACACATTATTTAAATTAGCGTCTTGACTGTGAAAGCATACTGAAAGCAAACACTGTCTTTTTCAATTTTTCATACCCTAACTGTATTTACATAGGTCTTTAAAGTTGGTAAACTAAGTTAGGTAAACTTAGGTCTTTTAAAGCTATGGTAAATGTATAACATAAATGAATAATTTGGAAATAATAAAAAGCAGGAGATAATCTTATCACTTGCTCACAAAGAAAATGTCAGTTGGAGAATGATATAACTGCATTCTGTATAATTTATTTTTTCTTCTAGTGTCACTTGCGGAAAAATAATTTATCCATGAAGTTTATTTGATGTGTTTGTTCCTTTGTGGTCTAAGGACTTAAATCTCTTGCATTTTTCAAAAAGTCAGTGCATAGTAACACATTATTTCATGATAAGTTAATGTTTGGACTTCAAGTTGACTTCTAAAAAAATTTTATTTTTAAAAATGGCCTTATGACACTTCTTAAACAAAACAGAATTACATGGTTCCAGTACCTAATACAATAGAGAGAGGGGTTTGGGCCACTGTGTTCTATATGCTGTCTCAAGTACTGAAGAGTTCCCAGGTGACTGAATTGTGGGTATTTTACCCAAAGTAAGCCTGTGCTGATCAGATGATGGCTGTACTGTGTTGTCCTGCGAAAATAAGATGATTAGAGTTGGCTGAGAGGAAGAAGATGACCTTGAGTTGAAAACTAGGCTTCCTAGCATTCTGTATGTGGGCGCATCTGCCTCTTGTGTGTTCTTAAATGTTTGTAGTTTGTAGTTACTTTCTGGTACTGTAACCGTTCCATTCTTGCAGAATGTTCCGTGTGAGGGGAATTAAAAGTTTACAGGTACAGATAGATACTGGATGTTTTTAGTAGAGAATTAATGTTAATTTAGTTTACTTTTTAAATTGTACTATTTTTACCTCACAAATCATAATACTTCTTGTACTGTTCTAATATGCTTATTTTACCTAATAGGAAATTCACTAAATATGCAAACATGCTTCAGGCTAAAGGGGAAAAAAAAGGTAATACAAAATATGGTAATGTGTAACTCAAGAAATTATCCTGAAGATTTTTCTCCTTTTCTAAACCGATCTGATGGTTGTTTATAAAAATGAACAAGATTTATTTATAGTAACTAGGTAGAGGCACAGAACAATAGGGTCTTTCTCAAATACAGAACAATAGCTATGAATGACTGGAAGGAAAGCATCAGGAAGCAGTCTCCCAGTCAGGATGATTGCTAGTAGTTTCAGGACAAGAACTTGATGGCTTTTGGTATTTTTGCAGGTTTTGTGACAAAGAAAGGTTTTGTGGCAGGACCTGAAGTATAATGAGGTAGTACTAACAATGTTTTTACAAAGGTTTCCTTCCACCTAAAGAACAGCAAAGAGGAGGACTACAGTAAAGTAGGCTTTTTTTTTTTTTTTAATCCTCACTCCTTAACTCATCCTGAAGATACTGGGATGAAAAAAGATGAGCTCAGTACCACGAGAAGGAGTGGGAACTCAGCTGCAAAAAGCCTTGAGCAGCAAATCTTTACTGTGATAGGAAAGAGCAACCTAATGCTGTGATTCCATAGTCAGTAGACTGCAGTAGAGACACTGCAGTAGCTTGCTGTTCTGACATCTGCAGAGAGGCATTTTTCTGTCCAGGCTTTGCTCCCAGTTGTTGTCCTACCCCTTGCCCTGTCATACATTTAATACTCTGAATCAACTAAAATCACTTTAAAAACAAACAGAAAAAAAACCCAAACCTAAAACCGAACAACAGAAAAGCATACGTGGGGTTTTCTATTCTGTTTTGGTTTTAATCGTAATAATGTATTGCCATTAAAATCGCACAGGTGGCTTAATTGCCCAGACCTGTTGCAAAGTAAGCGGTAAGAGTGTATGGCTGGGAGGAAGGCGGAGCTGTTGTTCCAGCTCTCAAGGATGTGCATTGCTGTGTAGCAGTTTGAGATTTTGTGTAATACTGCTTAACTGGGGACTGTTGCTGTGGTGGTTGTCTCCTACTCGTCTGTCTCCCCTCTCTTCCTCCTTGCATTGTACCTAGTAGCTGTTTGGCCACGGAGTATGCTTGGGGAGTAACCTGATGAAAACTGATAAAGTGAGAAAGAGAAGGTTTAGTTTTTTAACATCTGAGTTGATAAGGGTTTCAAGGAGGAGGACTGCTGCTCCTGATCATAACCTGTAGTTTCCTGAGTTTAGCTGTTACACCAGTTGTGGTGATGATGCGCTCCTTTATGATACTGAAGGAGGTGGTGTTGTATAGGGCATTCTGTCAAACTGAGCCCTACATGAAAGCTACCAAGAGGGAAGGATGTTGTCAGAAAGTAATTGTAAAATGCTTCTTGTTTCACATTTGTTCTTATATTTCTGCTAGATTGTGATAGTAGAGGAAGAGAAATGGCATTGAGAGACATGATGTAAGCATGACTAATAGCCTGAGGATGTCTCTAAATTGTAAGGAATATGAAAGATACTAGAAAAAGATCAAACTTAAAAATGCTTATCATTTTACAAACATGTATAGTAGTCATTAGGGTTTGTTCTCTCTACTGCTTGAGAAGAAAAGAAATCCAAAGTGACTGTCAGGACTTCTGTAGCCAAGTTAAACTCTTTAATAGTTAGATATCTGCAGGGAGATGCCCTGCTGGAAATACTGATTTCTCAGTCTGCATAGAAGATGCAGTTATTCAGTGAATTTGGATTAATATGTTAAGGAGGTATGTCTCTCTGTGTGTGTGTAAACATTTCTTCGCCTCCACACCCCCTTATCAAGTGGTGTGAAAAGAACCAAGCTCTAGTAGTCATAACAAGCATATGGAAGAAACTTAAGAAATTCAGGCTGTTAAACCAATTAAAACAAAAGAAAATGCAAGTCTTACAGTCACCCCAGGAGTTCCTAGCAGTAAGGTAGAGGTGGAACAGGGCAACGATTAATGAAAGATAAGTGAAAATAAGACACACAAAATTGCATGTGTAGGTCAATGTAGAAGGCATTTGAAAAAGGGGAGAAGGAAGGGTTTAAATGTATAAATGGGTTTTAGAACAGAATGAGAATGGTTTGGGATGGAAGGGACCTCTAAAGGTCATCTAGTGCAAGCCCAAGCAATGACAAGTTGCATCTTCAACTAGATGAGGTTGCTCAGAGCCCCATCCAACCTGACCTTGAACGTTTCCAGGGATGGGACATCTACCACTTCTCTGGGCAACCTGTTCCAGTGTCTCACCACCATCATAATAAAAAATTTCTTCCTTATATCTAGTCTGAATCTACTCTCCTTTAGTTTAAAACCATTACCCAGTGTCCTATTGCAACAGGCCCTGCTAAAAAGTCTATCCTCATCTTTCTCATAAGCCCCCTTTAAGTGTTAAAAGGCTGCAAAAAGGTCTTCCCAGAGTCTTCTCTTCTCCAGCTGAACAACCCCAACTCTCTTACCCCTTCGTCATAGGAGAAGTGTTCCATTCCCCTGGTAATTTCTCTGACACTCCTCTGGACCTGCTCCAACAGGTCTATGTCTTTCTTACATTGGGGGCCCCAGCACTGGATGCAGTACTCCAGGTGGGGGTCCCACCAGAGCAGAGCAGAGGGGCAGAATCACTTCCCTCAGCCTGCTGGTCACACTGCTTTTGATGTAGCCCGGGATATGGTTAGCTTCCTGGTCTGCAAGCGCACATTGCTGGGTCATGTCCGGTTTTTTATCCAGTAGCACCCCCAAGTCCTTCTTAACAGGACTGCTCCCAATCCCTTCTTCCTCTAGCCTGTGTTGGTACTGAGGGTTAGCCCAACCCGGGTGCAGGACCTCGTGAGGTTCGCATGGGCCCACTCCTCAAGCTTGTCTGGGTCCCTCTGAATGGCATCCCATTCCTCAGGCATGTCAGCCACAACACTTGGCTTGGTGGTGTTGGCAAACTCGCTGAGGGTGCACTTGATCCCACTGCCTATGATGTTGATAAAGATACTAAATAGTACTGGTCCCAGTACGGATCCCTGAAGGATACCACTTGTCACTGATCTCCATCCAGATAAAGGACTGTATTTCATTATGGCTTTTATATGTCCTCTCCCTGAATGATGTTTCCATTAGCGGAAGCAAGGTATTAATAAGTTATGTGGAGGTAATTGAATTGTTGCACAGAGAGGTAAACTGAATTTTGGGAGGAAAAAAAGAACAGTACCAGTGATCGGAGACTTAAGTTCCTTTAACAAAGCTGTTGTCTACAGTTTGCCTACCTGTGTGCCTCTTTGTGTCCACTGATGAGAGAACTGAGGCACCACGGGTAGAATAAGAAGGGATCTTAAGTGGACTGCTTATCTAGGAGTAGAATTCAGGTCTTTTCAGCAGCAGCTCAGTGAGGTGGGTCTTTGATTTTCTTTTTCCTGTTAAGCTGTACAGTGATTTGTAAAGAGTTTGAGTGAGCAGTAGGTACTCTTTGTCCACTTCTTGGTGCCACGTGTGGACAGAAGTGCTGACGGTGTCAGTAAGAGAAATGAGACGTGGTTTGATAAGTAAATTACACAACATTTAAAATAACTTTTGTTTCTAGCTTCGATAAACTTATAAAAGTATGAGCTTTCCAGTGCTTCCAGTTCTTTCCTACTTACCCTAAACATCCCATTAAGTTATTAAATCTGTCAAAGTCTTTAATGCATAAAATTCTTGATTTTTTCTACTGGAGTACAATGGTCAGTACGAATATGTTGTTGTATTGTGGACCAAGCTCTTCACCTTTCCGACGTTCATGTCTGACAGTATCTTCATACCTGTCCTCAATTTTCATCTGCTTCTCTTTCTGCTCTTTAAAGCATCCTGCCTCTACCTCACATAGAGATAATGTGTTCCTTACTTTGTGTTACCTGACCGTTTAGAAGCTTATTTCCTTTTTTGGTTGTTTTTTGTTTGTTTGTTTGTTTGTTTGTTTTTGTTAAAAAGAGTAGCAGATACTAGCTCAAATGAAAAGAAAGAGAAGTTCTACAGAGAGGCCAACGCAATATTCTGGCATCTACCCCAAAGAGAGTGTTCAGGAAGGGTAGTTGTCCCACTTACAACTGCCTAATCTCGTACTCAGTCTTTGTTCTTCACATTTACATTTATTTATGAAACAACTTTGGGACCCTTTGGATTACTTTGCACATTTTAACAGTTCATGTTTTGTATCTAGAAATTTCTAGGGTCACTTTTATTAACTACCTGTTTGATAAATTCATTGGTTACTTCTTACTGGTATTTGCTATGAAACATGTATTTCCTAGATATATTGATTAAAAACACTCTCAGTTTAATATAACTGGTATGTATGATGGAAAAACTTAATTAAACTGCAGTTCAAGTTATGTTGTATTTTTAAAGTAAGCCTAATTTTATATTTATTCATTTGCAAACTGATTGACAAGAAAAGTTTTGACTGGAAAATTGTGTTTATTTATTTATTTAGGCTTTGCTCACTGCAGTAACCTCTCAACACATAGAAATCCACGAAGGAACAGTGCTGCAGGCTGTAAGAACATGTTACAATATCTATCTAGCAAGCAAAAATCTCATAAATCAAACCACAGCCAAGGCCACTTTAACACAAATGCTGAATGTCATTTTTGCACGTATGGAAAATCAAGCAGTGAGTATCTCCGTATCTTTATATAGAAAATAGCTCTTAAAAGCAAACCAGCTAGAGAGATCTGTTTTGTCATTATTATTGAAGCTTTTTGGCTTTTCTAACTTACGTACTTTTGGAAAGAAAAAAATAATCTGGTATCTTACCGTGTTCTTTTTGAGTTTTGCGCTCTGAAATAACTGTGAGATGTATTTCTGGGGGTGGTGTGTAGGATTTAAACTTCTCATACTGATACTGTATGTTTAATGGATGTACTCAACTTCGGTTTCTATTGTCAGGCTCTCAAGAGATGCCACGCTACCTGCATAAGAGTGCATATGGAATACCTTAGTGTTAGTGAAATGCTCCAAGGTTGTTGTGATGATAAATGCTGAAGAAGTAATCCATGATTAAAACAAAACAACTCAAAAAAACGAACAAAAAACTTTTCCAGTCATGTAATTATTCACATTTTTTAACATTGCTACATAGCGTAGCAGTCAGTAACAGCCTGGAACTGAAATTGTTATTGTGAGTTGTCAGCAGGGACCCCAGCATATGCCCTGTGCCTTCTACTGCTGATAATAAAGATGAGTAAGGCAAAGCAATTGTCCTTATTCCTATTAAAAGAAAAACCACCCAAACCCCAAACGAAAAAGCAGATGCCCAGATTTGAGAACTGGCTGAATTCTTATCTACTTTGAGAAGTAATTCTACTGTATTATTACATTTTCCTAAGTTTTCTATAAGAATATGCAGTACTTCCTTACTTACCTCTCAGAAGTAGCCGCACTTGGCGTGTGGTACCATCCCAGTCAAAGGTTTATGAGATGACATATTTATGGCATCTTGGCAAAAGCCAATGGCATCTTGGCAAAAAGTCTTGGCAAAAGCCATGCAGTACCTGAGTGCTTTGAGAAATCTGTACAGGTACTGTCCTTTTAAGCAGCTTAATATAGAAGAGGATTATTATTATTATTATCATCATAGAATGGTTTGGGCTGGAAAGGACCTTAGAGATCATCGAGTTCCACCCCCTGCCATGGGCAGGGACACCCTCCACTAGACCAGGTTCCTCAAAGCCTCATCCAGCCTGGCCTTGAACACCTCCAGGGATGGGGCATCCACAGCTTCCCTGGGCAACCTGTTCCAGTGTCTCACCACCCTCACAGTAAAGAATTTCTTCCTAATATCTAGTCTGAATCTGTCCTCTTCCAGTTTAAATCCATTACCCCTTGTCCTGTCACTGCATGCCGTTTCAAAAAGCCCCTCCCCATCTCTCCTGTAACCCCCTTCAGGTACTGGAAAGCCGCTATAAAGTCACCCCAAGCCTTCGTTCCTCCAGGCTGAACAACCCCAACTCTCTCAGCCTGTCCTCATAGGAGAGGTGCTCCAGCCCTCTGATCATCTTTGTGGCCCTCCTCTGGACCTGCTCCAACAGTTCAACATCTTTCTTGCCTTGGGGGGCCCAGACCTGGATGCTCTAGGTGGGGCCTCAAGAGAGCAGAGGGGAGGGGCAAAATTGCATCCCTCAAACTGCTGGCTACGCTGTTGTTGTTGTTATCATTATCCTACAATGGAAGTCTTCTTTTTTGCTAGACTATAAGTCTAGTCTTTATGCAAGTTGATAAGCAGTCCTGCTTGGTTTGCACACTCAGGGCAGTTATTTTATTGTGATAGCTAACAAATGCTAGAAGGAATTATTTAAGCTGTAATTTGAATGGTAGTAGCTACTTGGGGCTCTATACCACTTCAAAAGATGCAGCAAAGAAAGCTTTAAGTGGCAGAGTAAAGGGCTGGTATCATAGTAGCCAAAATAACATAATAAAAGGTTACAAAACTTTTGGTAGACACTAGGCTCTGCATAGATAGAAAGTCAGTCCTTAAAGCATCACCTCAAAGGATGCTCTGCTTTGGCTTGACTTTAATTGCTGTTGTCTTAATCCATTAGACAAGTCAGAGTAGTTCTTTCCTTTCTGGGGATTCCCGATCAAGGAACTACAAAACTGAAATAGTCTTTGTCTTACAGTTTGAAGTATGATGATTTCTTTCTGAAGTGAAAGTATGGTTAAGTGTAATGTGCATAGCTTGGAAGTAGCCCTCTAGCAAAGATTTACTCCATGATATTAAAATTGTTTGTAATAATACAAAGGATCAATTTTCTTAAACTGTTACAGCTTTATGAATGCACTGTGTAAGCAGAGACAGAGTTTTCATGTTTATAAAATAATGTATACAATATGTATACAGCTCCTTGCTTTGTTTTGATAATTAAATGTTCATTATCATGAACGTATTCAAAAACATTGTAATGTTTTTGTAGCTTCAGGAAGCCAAACAGATGGAAAAGGAAAGACACAGACAGCAACACCATCTACAGCAGTCTCCGGTAAGCCATCATGAGCCTGAGTCACCTCAATTGAGACATATTCCAACTCAGATGGCTCAGCTGTCCAAAGAACATGAGAGTGAGCTTGACCACAGCACAAATGATGCGGACAAGAACCTTCAAGAAGATATAGAGGCAGAAAATGGATCTGATATTTCTAGTGCTGAAAATGAACAGACGGAAGCGGATCAAGCCACAGCAGCAGAAAGTAATCAGTGTGTATTTCTGTTTCATGGAGGGAGGGAAAAGGTCTATAAAAAGAAAGGCTTGAGGGTTGTCTTTTTTTCCCTCTCCCAAATCTGGAGTCAGGCATATGTTTTCAAATAGTTAATGCAAAAGGCCCGTTGTTCTTGTTACCACTGTTAAACTTCATCACGAGTATCCTTTAGTCCTGCATTCTGTTGTAGTCACTGTAGCAAAGATTCCTCTTTACACCTATGTAATACTGTGAAAGTTTTTGAGAATAACATCTCAAAACCACTAAGTTTTCAGTGTTTAATATACATGAAAATACAAAATTGATACTTTTTGTTGTCATAGGCCTGTGGATTGATTACCATTTACAGGTTAAATGCTGGAATGCCTGTGTCCTGCAAATACTATTTTCAAAAGCATCCAAACATGGCTTTTTCTAATGTTTACTCTCCTCTAAATAGATTTTTAATTGAATTTTTAAATATTAAATGCAAGTAAAGTATCTCCTTAATTTCTGAGTTTCTCATTATTACTTGTTTATTTTTATTTTTAAAGATCTTTCTAAAGCTGATGGAGAAACATATGATGGTGAAAGCAATGAGTGTGAAGAGAAGGCACAAGAAATTGTAGAAAGTATTGTGCAAGAAATGGTGAACATAGTAGTTGGAGGTATTTTATTAATATCTGTCTAGTCAATAGCAACTGTAATCTGAATCTTGACATTGAGATTAATTTTAACTCTTCAAAATATGTCATTATTTAAGTAACACATGCTGTTGAAAACAGTTCCAGTTGTCTTACCTTAGCTGTGCATTATTTAACAGTAAAATGGACAAGTTTTAATACGTTAGTTTACGCTTTCTGTATTGGAGATTAATATTCTTTTTAGAATATAAATTTTTCTCCCTTTGTTTTTCTGTTTTGTTTCCATGTAAACTGTTCACAAATGGACCTGTCTCTGTAGCAGCAGCATAGCGCTACATTTTTCAGTTTGTTGGAAAGTGTATATTGAACCAGTGACTTCCCCCCAGCCCCCCAGTACTTCTTGGGAACTTAGTAGAGTGGTGAACCTGGCAATATAAAATTATAAGTGATTCTTTATTGTAATTTTAATTAGTGGGAATTAAGAGTATTTGTAAATTTTTTAGGTACATGAATTATAATTCATGTAAATTCTGCCTTAAGCTCCTCCTTTATGATACTTTGCTTCTGATTGTTTTGGTATTTAAATGTTAGATTTAGAAGCTCTTTAATTTGCATTCTTATTTAACATTTATTTATAATTTTTACATCTTTTCTGATAGATGTGGAAGGCAGTGCTGAAAGTGCAAGTGGTGATGGCACAATTGTAACACTAGAGGATGGCAGTGACAGTGAAAACATTCAGGCAAATGGAATTCCAGGGACTCCAATTTCTGTTGCTTATACACCGTCTTTACCTGATGACAGATTATCTGTCTCTTCCAACGATACTCAGGTACAGGCAGTTATAAATTCAGAAATAGTGAAAAAAGTAATATATTTTAAGTGTTGCCCGACACTTATGCAGAGAGTGTTGAATATAGTTCCATAAAATAAGTTACTCGGGTGAATTTAAAGGATTAAGTCATATTCTAATCATTATTTTAATGCACTATTTAAATTAATTTTTTGCAAGTAAGTTTTACATTTTATGCCCTTTTTATCCTGGCATATTTTTAGCTGCCCCATGGAGTACACTTCCAAGATTGGAGGACTCGGTTCCCTGTTTTTTGAAGTGCTCCTGAGAGACTGTAAAACTAACATTCAATATACATAGTGAAGAATAGAGCCAATTGTAGACATACTTGTATAATTTCAGTGTGCTCTTTTCAAATGATAAATAGAAATTTCAAGCCTATAGCATGACCTTATTGCAGTGATTTCCAAGAAAAGGTTTCATGTCTGAGAGGATTTGATTTTCATTAACACAAAAGATGTGAAAATATACTCCCTCTGTTGTTTCATATATCAGCATGTATGCACTATCAACTGACAGAGGGTATCTGCTGTCAAAGAGTACTGAGTAATTAGGTTTGGGAATAAACTTAAAAAGCTGGTTACATATGCTGTACAAATAGAAGATTAACATTAAACATGTTGCTTATATAAGGAACAACAATACAGAATTGCAAAAGCTTAGTAATAGGCGTGATTATTGTACCATAGAAATTTTACCAAATCTATCTTGCCACAGATACGTAACTATTCACATTCTATGAAAATGTCAATTTTTTTTTAACTAGTTATCTACTGAAAATGTCTGAAGGCAATTCAGTGCAAGTTGCCTTACTTGAACTTGACCTGCCTCATTTTGTTAGTCTTGAATTCTGACTTTTTCTTGAGATGGCAGTTTTTATTAGTGAGTTCGTTAATTTTAATTGGACTGCAGAATATTTTTGTTTGGTTTAGTTTTGTCTTGAGACCATAAAGATACAGTGAATTGGTTATATTTGTATAATACGTTAACTTCTTGTTGCTAGGAGGTGGGGATTTCCCTACACACCCTGCTAATGCAAAATGGAATACTGAAATATGTTAACTTCTTTAGGAATCTGGAAATTCTTCAGGACCTACCCCTGGTGCTAAGTTTTCCCACATTTTACAAAAGGATGCCTTCCTTGTATTCAGGTCACTGTGTAAACTCTCTATGAAGCCCCTGTCAGACGGACCACCAGATCCAAAGTAAGTAGAATTAAGAGTTCTCATAATGAACCTTTTGTATTTGAAAACAAAAATAAATTATTTAAATATAATTGAGAGTCCTTGATCATTGAGAAAATAATGATATGGTGAAAAGAACCTAGAAACTTCTAAAAGGTGCTTTTATGTTTTAATCCATCTTTTGTTTGTTAAGTGAAAGCAACTGCTGCTACCCATCTACCTGTTCAGAAGTTTCTTAACACCTTTGTTTCCTGTAAGTACATCATGTTCTTCCTAGTTGCTGTTCATAACACTTTTCTGAAGGGTTTGTAAAGAAGGTGTTCGGGTATTTTTGGTCTCAGCTAATGTTGCTCTGCTTTAAAGTAATACCTAGGTTTTTAACCATTGCTGTTTATCCCCACAATTTCTTACATCTTTTGCATACTGGGTGTCCAGTACACATACCCGACTCTACTTCATCTTAATATAAGCTCCTCAATTTGAGCTGGTTGTGATAAATTTGTGATAGTGTTTCATTCTTTTGACAGCCCTATTAATCAAAACACAGATGTTGAAAACAAAGTATTTTATTTGGCTGGTTTGGGAATCTTGTCCTCTGGCTGAAGATACCATGTTTTCAATTTGGCTTTTGATTAGGTTTAGTATTGCGACCCAAATTGGCCAACGGTATATTGCATATCATCCACATCATGTCCAGTATATAGATGAAGGTTGGTCTGTAAGTTTGCACCCATCCTCTCTGGGTCATCTCACTTTCTCGGTCAGCTCTCAGACTCTCAGGCTCTTGCCTCTTTTCTGGGATTGCAGTTTTGGGACTCTCCCAGCTCTGGGATTGTTAGCCAGGAACAGGCTGAGCCTTCGTCATCAGGTGGTGAGCAGTTGCGCTGTGTATCACTCATTTCTATATTTGTAAATTTGTATATGTTACTATTACTACTATTGTTTTAATTCTTTTCAATATTATTGTAGTTTAGTTATTAAATTGTTCTTATCTCAAGCCACGAGTCTCTCTTTCCCTTCACCCCTTTAATTCTATCTGTTATCCCTGGGGAGGGAGGAGGGTGGACAAGCGATTGTTGTGGTGTTTGGTTGCCAGCCAGGGTCAAACCACAGGAGTTCCTAAGGTATTATAACTAGTGTGACTTCTGATGACAGTCAAAGGCCCACTATTCTTCAAAATAAAATAAGCTTTATAGTTCCAAGGTCTATCTTTTAAAGCAGGTAACTTTAAGACAGTTTAATGTAATCACTGATAGGTGTCCTGGATTTAATAAACTGAAAAAAGTATGATCTAGTAGAAAGGAAGGACATTCTATAAGAAAGTCCAGAACCATTTTCAAACTGTTGTCTAGTGATGCACTATGGAAAGTCAGAGCATAGGAAATGCCAGGAAAATTCTGTGGCTTTAGTTAGTTCTCTGAGACTGTCCATTTAGTAAAGTATTTAGTGGATTAACTCCCCCTGGAAGAGCAGCAATAGCTATCAAGGCACTTGGAGTATCTCTTCTGAATCCATGGAGCCCTGGATGTTCATATTAGAACTGATTAAGCTCTTTGTACAGAACAAATTGGAGGAAATGGCATTTAGGGCAACAAGAATTAGCTGCAAAGGCATTCGAAGACGTCCTGTGTTTGGAGAAGTGCCTAGAATTTATCAGTGGTTCTGAGGCATTAATGGCTTTTTGAACTGTGACAAACATGCTGAAATTGGAAGAGGAGGCGTAGGTTATCTACAGTGTTTACAAGAAGTCATATCTGCCTCTTTAAAAATCATCTTGCCAGTGAACTTGCAAGACCTTGCTATGAGGTCTTTAATGAAAATCTTTTTAAAATTTAGGTAGCTGAACATAGAGCTTTAGCTTAAAACTACAAGGCTGGGAACTGAGATCAGGATTGTGCTTCCTGGTAACCTGCTTAATGTCTTTATCTCCTTTTTTAGTCCTTAAATATGTTCTGAATCAAGTGGGTGTTACACATCACACAGAATTGGTAAGGCCAGCAAGTTAGGACTTCATTTATGAGCTAACACTTGCTGGGAGTAGGCAATATTTAATATTTTATTTATGATTGAAATTATCGTAATATTTAAATTCTTATGTTTCATAGCAATATGTGGTATGGTCATGTACTGTCTGCACACGATACCATGTGGCGCAAAAATCAAGCCTTTTGCATCAAAGGAGAGTGTTAACGTTAAGGTCCGTGCAGTTGTGCTATGCCCAGAGCCATGCATTTTCTTGAAGAACTCCTACAGAGAGAGAGCTGTTTTGAGGAATTTGACCTGCAGCCCATTGGGAAGAATGGGAACAAATTCCTCACTCAGTTTGGTTGACTGTTTTGCTTCTCAAAAGTGTCTTTAGAAAAAAAGTCTAAGGTTGGGATTATATTCCATGAGTTTGAAATGGTTGCAGATGGATTCCCCTCCTGCCCCCAATCTCACTTGGTTTGCTGGTGTGCAAAAGTCATTTAAGTTTATTTGCACAAACTTAACAAGCGTACTTGTTATTTATTTGCATTTTTGTTTTCAGCTAGACTGGAATTACTTTTTTTTCATTAAGCTCATATTTTGCAGTATACAGAAAATATCCAGCTATTGTTGGCTTGAAGCACTCTTTACCATGTCTGGGCTATACTGTATGAAAAATTTCCTGTCATTGTTCCTTACGTTTCATAACTGTCCTCTGTCAGTGGGTGGCTGTTCAATGAAAACTATGGACTGTCATGTTGGGAAAGCTAGTTGTGTCTATAGCTCCTCTTCAGAAGAGCTTTGGTCTTTTTTGAGATGATCAGAAGTAGGAAGGAGCATCAGGAGTCTGAGGAGAGAATGCTTTCACCCAGCGTGCTATTTAAATTGCATTATATTTTCATAGATGGAGATTTCCTTTAAACTTTGTGTGCATGTGTGGTTTGGATGTGTTTAGTAGCACACGCATAAATAGTAGCACTGTTCTGACATAAATTCTACCTTGCTTCAGTCTGTAAGAAGCATAATGTTACTGTGGAGTGCTTGACAACACTGAAGTTGACTGACTTTGCTATTGCCACACTTAAAAGAGGCATGTTATGTATCTTAGCTGCTCTTGGAGTGGGATGGGGCCAGTAACTGATAAACAATGTAAAATACTGTGTTTGAGAAACGAGATTTCAGTGTTGGTAGGAAGTAGGTCAGGCAGTACAGCTGTTGTCTTCTCTCTTTCTGTGCTGGTGGAAATAGAGGAAGAGGAGGAATTTCCAACTTTTAGCAGTCAGTGTTCTGTAGATGGGCTGGATATTTTAGATGAGATCTTCCAAAAATCCATTAAAAGGAAAGAATGTTCCCTTCATCCTCGGTCTAAGAAGCTCAGCATTGCCTATCTGCTGCTGCTGTTCTCTGGTGCTGTGCTGCAGGAGAGCGGCTCAATAGTAATGGAGAGAAACAGTAACTGGAAAAGTTTATTCTTGCCTACCTTCTTGGCTGAAGAGTCACCACTTCAACAAAAAAGAACAGCATCTTTTTATGACTCTTTCTACACCAGTTTGTGTCAAATTTGAGTTTATTTCATGAACATTCTACATACAAAATCATTATGGTGTGTATTGACTGTTCAAGAGAATGGTTTTTTATGAAGTACACTGAGCTGATATGCTGTATTGTTTTATTCTAGATCTCATGAACTACGATCAAAGATTCTTTCATTGCAGTTGCTTCTGTCCATCCTGCAAAATGCAGGACCCGTCTTCAGGACAAATGAGATGTTTATTAATGCTATCAAGCAGTACCTTTGTGTTGCACTGTCAAAAAATGGAGTCTCATCAGTTCCAGAAGTTTTTGAGCTTTCACTTTCCATATTTCTTACCCTCCTCTCAAACTTTAAGACACATCTGAAGATGCAGATTGAGGTATGTTATGTGAATTTCTAATTTAAGGGGCTGGGGGTGTTGAGTGAACATTTTTTTATATTTGTGTGTAGCTTGGTCTCAGATAAATTTGTTTTCCTTCCTGAATTTCAGCTTTTGCATAAGACTTGCAGAGCTTTCAACTCTCTTTCAACCAGTGGCAATGGATTTGCTTTCAACAATGTCCTTGAAACCCCCTTCAAATAAAATAGCTGCATTTCCTTTGCAATGCTTAAAGATTAAATAAGATTTGCTCTGTAACATCAGAAGTAATGTCACACTTGTGACAGTGTTGTTTGGTGAAGTGGAAAGTGACAGGAAAATTTTTGTAAGGCCGTTTAAAAAGATTTCCGTCGTATTTTAACTAGAACATGAAATGAAGTACCTAATAAAGAAGTAGGCCATTTCATCACTTAATATTAGATATTAACAAAAGCCAAAAAATTTTACAGTGCAAAACATGCTTTGATTTACTCTCATTGAGGTGAATTTTTACAATCCTAACTTCTTATGCCCACACTCACTACTATTACTATTTGAGTTAGTTTCCTTTATTTAAAAGCAAAGTTTTCTGTTGGCTGTGGCACGGTATTATCACAGAATGATACTGAAACTTACTGCAGATAAGCAGATAAGCTCAGTCAGCCAGTGTTCAATAATGCAGTTGGGAAGTTTTAGCTCTGCACTATGTAGTACAAATTAAGAAAATACAAAAAGGCTATGGTCTACATGGTTTTGCAAAGGAATTTTAGAAAAAAAATTAATGTCTTGAAATGCGTTGTGGAGTCTCTTTGAGGTCACTTGAACAGATTTCAGATTTCTTTCTCTAGGGAAATCCCAGCTATTTGATTATTGTAGCCACTTCCCTTTGTATTATCAGGGCCTACATCAATATATGTCCTGAATAACATAATCTCATTTCCTCACGTCGCAAAAGGTGTACGTGTGTTTTAACTCCTTGGGCCATAAGTAAAGTCCATATTTTTAACAATAAGAAATTTGAGTTCTGACAGACACTGCAGATTTTCTCACTGGATTCTAAGTCATAGGGGAAAGCAAGACGTATGTAGAGGCTTCGTTCTCAATGACTTCTTGTGACATAGGGTGTGAACAGCTTCTTGGAAAGATTCTGTCCATTTGAACCACATGGACACTTCCTTGTGTTAAAGATCTTAATTCCATGATGAAAAAACCAGTATGTGCACAGTGTGTTCGTACTGTTCATTTTGGTAATTTTATGTTTTGGGAGTCAATGTTAACACTGAAGCCTACAGATAAGATTGCTCCATAACTGTGGAGGTTAAGTACATTAAAAGATGCTGAGAAATGTTGATAATGTTGCTGTTATAGGGATCTTGAATTCATGGATATCTTCGTCTGTGGATGTTACTGTATAAGTTGATATGTTGTGACAGCTTTGGAGGAAGAACCTAATTTTGCCAGTACCATGTCAGAAGGATATTGTGTTCTGGTCACTTCCCAAGTTATTTCGATGCCTTTTTGGGGGAAGAACAATAGGATTTCCAATATTTCCTTGAGCATAGCTTGGATAGAAATATGGGTTTGGTGATTCATTGAATGTGGCTTGAAAATATGATGCATTCTGAAGACTTTCAAGACAAACTGTGTGTGCTCAACAAGACTGTAGTGCATGTGTAGCGTTCAGCACACCAGACAGACTGGGCTGAGCTGCTCTTACAGTACACAGCCTGCGTCCCTGAAAGTGTTGGACTTGCTATGTATTCACAGAGCTCACAAGTCAGCGTGTAGGTGGTAAATGCATTGCAATCTGGCTTCCCTGACAGAAATTTGATGAGCTTCCATCACTGCCATCCTTTCCCCAAATTCCAAACAGAAAATTAAGATATATTTGAGGGAAATTGGATACACAATACCCTGCACTACTGTAGCAGCTTCTAGAATATGCTGTATTAGGACCATCACCATGTGGTAGGGCTTCATTTCTTCCTCACAAATATGAAAGGCAAAAGGCTTGATGCTGCCAAAGTATCCGGGCAGCAATTTCTAGAAACTTTTTTCCTGATTGTGAGCTAAGAATTCCTCTTTCAGCTACTGATCCTAAAGGTTATTCAGAAGATGTGGGTAGACAAGTAGATAACTTCGCATTCAGTTGGTGTCTTGGAGCTGTAAGGAGGGCCATATGCTTTGATTTATAATATGCAAAATCTACTTATTTTGGGATTGAGTCTGCATTCTTCGTCTGTGTAAGATTTTTTTGGCATATTTTAAAATAGTGATTTCAGATTCTATTGAAAGTGACCCTCCCTTGGTCTTTTGACTTAAATACGCAGCGAAAACAGCCCCTTGACAGTTAAAATAGTTTGAGTCGTACCATAATTGTACTGTAACTGTACCAACTGGGTCAATGAATATATTTGCAGCAAATAAAGTCCTAGGTATTATGGAATTTGGGGTGCCATGTAGCTGTACTTACCACCCTTTCATAACTGTGAATAAGCTGCCTTAAAACTCTTTGTTTTCAGTTGACCAAACTAAATTATTAGCTCTTTTCTGGTTTACTTATCCAATGTGCTAAGAATAAAGTCTCAACTCTGTGACATGAATTGCAATAAGTGATATAGTGATTGATAGCATTTTTAAATATCTGACATTTAATAATCAGTACGGTTTTGAGAAGCTGTTCATTGCAAGATATGCTTGTCCAAAGTTGACACCAGAAGCAAGAAATCAGCTCTGTCTCAGAAGCATAGAGGTCTAAAGTGTCTTCGTAGTATGCAGACCTTCCAGCTAATTTTTCTTCTAGCTTAGATTTGGGGTTAATTTTTATACTTGAAACTTTTTTTCTCTGCTCCATCAGTGGCTTCTTTTTTTAAATTCTCTAACAGGAAAAAAATATTTTCCTGGTTCCTGAGGGTGTACAACATTGCTGTCTTTCAGTAAAAAAGTCGTAAAATAGCAAATATGTAACTAAGGATTGCTCATAGCGTGACCTTTATTAAAATTGTGTCTTCTTCTGTTTGGATTACGTAAAGTTGTGGCTAAAATCAGCCTAGTGCTCTTGAGTGTATTTAAGCACTTGAAAGTCTTTGATTTGTTATGTGTTGAAGTCCTTATGTTTCGTAGGGATGTTTTCCTTTTTAAGAGTAGTAATTGGGATTGTGCTGTGTGTTTTTTCTAAAGAGGACAATAAAATTGAAATACCGTTAGCATATTTTGCTTGAGGAAATAGCTTACTATCAAACTTTTTTAGAAGTCAGTGTTGCTGTTTTTCCCCAAATATGTAACTTGAAGCAAATTTAGCTTATCTCTACCGGGCTACTAGCATAAAATCTCTGTAAAAATTCTTTAGTATAAGGGAATATATAATATTAAAAACAAGGGTAGTTATATATTTGAAGGTTTGCATGCTGCTGTTGGAGAAGAGGAGCTTGATGACTTCGGACTAGGAGCTTGATGACTTCGGACTATCGGCAGCATTTTAGAAAAAGCATATGTTGGTGGATTTGGTAGCCACAACTGGCTATGGAGAGCTGAGCTCTCAGAAGTGCAGAATGGTGATGTAATGCTGTATAGGGCGGAGATGTAATGCCATGTAGCATTTCACATTTTGAGTTCATATGCTTTTACATATGAGAGTTGAAGCAGTTGCTGCTGCTTAGGGAAGAAGTGCGAAAACGCCTGCCCTAACTGCTAAGCATGCTAAGCTGAAATATTCAGCCTATAATACTAATGGATCTGGTGAGGAACTAATTGAAAGGGGATAAAATAGTCTCTGTTGCAAACAAAAGCATCTGTACTGAGGCAGTTTCAGGGAAAAGTCGTATCTCCTTTAGGGAAGAATAACTTTCTTATTAATTCACCTACTGCATTTTTTATGCTGTGCCTTGCCTGTACCCTTCTTCCAATAATCTAATACCGTAGAGTGATTCTTTTGTGTTGAGATATTTCCCTTCCAATTAAGGTCCAATACTTTAAATTGGCAAAAATGGCCATAATATCATAATCTTGTAGAGAAAATATTTTGTGGAGAAGTAGTATCTCTCAATATCCCAAACAACTTTGAACTCTAGCAGCAGCTTAGACTTCTTGTTAGGCTAAACTGTCCGTCAGGACTTCCGGTCATTCCCAGTTCTGTTTTTGAATGATTGGAATATAAAATAAATTTTTCAGCTAGATAGAACTCCGGAAGTATATAATTAGTAATCTAAATTCCTAATATGAATGTATCAAGCATAAGTTGCATTTACTCTTTTCCTCCTTTTTTTTTCTTGTCTTGTGTACATCTAAAGTGCTGCTTTCAGAATTATGTGTGTCAGAATGTTGGCCATCAAAGTAGTGACTGTGTTTGTAATAGATTTTTTTTTTTTCCCCCCTTTTCCTGGAATATATGTTAGGTTTTCTTCAAAGAAATTTTCCTGTATATCTTGGAAACTTCTACTAGCTCATTTGATCATAAATGGATGGTTATACAAACACTGACAAGGATATGTGCAGGTATTAAGGACCGTTTGGTTCTAGTTCTTACATCTTTATGCTAAATCACAAAACTGTACTTGCCCTTCATTGAATAATCTATTTTTTGTTTGGCAATGTCACTTTGTTTATAGATGCCCAGAGCGTAGTGGACATCTACGTGAACTATGATTGTGATTTAAATGCAGCAAATATATTTGAAAGGCTGGTTAATGACCTATCAAAGATTGCTCAAGGAAGGGGTAGCCAAGAACTTGGCATGTCCAACGTTCAGGTAAAAATTCCACCAACCTTTATGAAGCTTCATTTTTCTTGGTGTGATAGGTTAACTCTCCATTTCTTTAATGTATTGCTGTTGAAATATTTTCTAGGAATTAAGTCTGAGAAAAAAAGGATTGGAATGCTTAGTATCAATCTTGAAGTGCATGGTGGAGTGGAGTAAGGATCAATATGTAAATCCTAATTCTCAGACAACACTTGGTAAGATATGAGACCTTTTTATTCTGGCTCTAATGGTGCAGTTTTCCAGTGTTTTGATACTCCTAGTGCCCGGATTGGTAAAACCTTGCATTAAAGAGAGGAGAAAATAAACTTTTTTTTTTTCCTGTGGTAGAGATATTGGTGAGTGTATATTGGTGTCTTTTGAACAAGTTGTCTAAGTTGTCTTTTCTGAATTGTATGGATACGTAGAAAGCTACTACACTGAAAATCACCAAATCCTGTTGTTTTCTGTATTTCTACTTTTAAAAGAACCACAGAACTTACTTTGAAGTTCCCCTAATTTCATCTAAGTTCATACTGGTTAAATTACTACTGAAGCAAGCTGGATGGCGAACTTTTTTTAAAAAATTATCAATATATACCTATAAAACTTTTAAAGTTTTAAGCAATGAAGTAAATGAATCATTACTTGTTTTAATCTTGTTTCCATCTAATTTGAGAGGAGAAGTGCTAACGTTATGCCAGAATTTTCAGATTAAGCAATTAAAGGTGAAGTAATAACCTTTTTAGAGGTGGTTAGCATGGCTGTCTTTGTGAACTGAGAGCATCAGCTCCTTGGCATGTCCAGTCATAAACATTTTTAGACACTTTTTTTCAAAAACATAGAATAGTGTGATTTGCTTCAGGTCAAAGGTAACATCAGATTTGAAAATAAAAGGAAAGATCTGTAATTGAGTTTCTAAGGTTGGTATATTTTTTCCAAGTGCCTACAAATAGTATTTGTAATTTAAGATTTAAATTTCATGTATGTGATGGATGGTCTGAAAGAATCTTCTTGATATGTTGTAGTGATTTCTTTTTTTTTCTTTATTTTCCCAAACGAAACTAAAACAGAATATTTAGATAAAAATAAACAGATCGTTGAAGATAACCCTAGTGAGTTTTAGAAGCCTCCAGAGGGGATTTGAAGAATAACCTGTCATTGTATATTTTTTTCACTGTATGCATTTTATATGTAACCCTTTACAATTTATAGGCCAAGAAAAACCAACAGAACAGGACACGAATGAAACCAAACACCCTGAGACAATTAACAGATATGGAAGCTTAAATTCCTTGGATTCTACTGCTTCATCAGGAATTGGCAGTTACAGCACACAGATGTCTGGCACTGACAACCCAGAGCAGTTTGAGGTTCTAAAGCAACAAAAGGAAATAATAGAACAAGGAATTGACTTGTGAGTGCCCTTTTATCACCCATGGGAGGGTGGATTCTTTTAGCGCTATGAAGATTCCTGGGTTTTTCTTCCTTCTCCTCATAGATACTCATCTTGTGTTAGGAAAAAAACTCTGGATGTAACAGCACTTCCTCTGGTGAAAGAGTGCTGAATGGTGTCCCCTTTAGAGCCTGTCAACAGTGTTTTGTGTTAACCTAATTCCTCACAGCTAGAAGATGAGTACTCTGAATGTTTGTTCTTTTTTCTCCAGACCTGCTTGTCTAAAAATAAGATTTTTTTATATTGGGATAAAAAGAACATTAAACTCATGATCAGTGCCTATATGCTTAGGCTGATGCTTCCTTCTGATTAATTTGTCATATTTAGAACTGGAGAATAGTATAATTTCTCAGTGCAGTCTGACATGAATCTTCTGTGTAATTTCAGTCTTTGTCACCTCACCTCCTCAGTGAGGTCACTTTGTGCAAAAATAAGAGTTTTCTGTAGTATAGTTCTTAGACCCTGAACAATCATGCCTTAGTTCTTCCGGGTTTCAGATTCTTTCAGTTACCTGGTCCCTTGTCTTGCACATTTCCATTCTTCCAGGCAACTCATGGATTTCATGATTGTTTCATAGAGACTAAAATTAAAAGCAACAAAGCATAATTGTTCCTTTCCAAGCCAAGACTTTGCTATTTCTGTGAAATACTTTTTTCTTCTCGAGTGCCAGAGTAAATGACAGTGTTTAGCTCTCTTTACTGGGAGCTGCTGGGATGCCATGCTGGCAGTTATATAGCAAAGAAAAAGAGGAGGCTGTTTACCTCAAAGGGGAAAAAAATACAAAATCATCCAATGATGAAGGGAATAGCTCATTCCTATCTAATGCACGGTTTGATAAAGGAAAAATATTTCATACATAGATTTTCAATATCTAATCCAAAATTATTGAATCTTTTTTAGTTAAGCAAGTAAGGCTTTGTGCATAGCCAAAAAGGGTTAACTCTCATTCCATCCTGATCTTGGTTGTACAGATTCAATAAGAAACCAAAGAGGGGGATTCAGTACCTGCAAGAACAAGGAATGCTTGGCACTGCCCCTGAAGATATTGCTCAGTTCTTGCATCAAGAGGAAAGATTAGACTCAGTAAGAAAATTGTTTTCCTGATGGTTGTTTTTGCTCATGCTACTGTTTATATACTGATTGCAAATAACATGCTACTGTTTTGACATGTATAACATTCTTGTACAATGAAGAAAAAAAGGAAACTTCTATTTGTAAGCTTCAGGAATTTGGAGAATACGGGAGATCTATATGCATCCTGCAGTTCAGCAAAGTGTGCAAAGAAAAAGACTGTTCTACTGGAGCTGACTCAAGAGTTGTACTTAGTTGCTGTTATAACCAGGAGCAACTTACTAAACTATATTTACTTTTGTCTAGTAAGGGGCTGCCAGAAGTAACTGTCCTTCAGAGACTGCTAAAAAATAGCGCAGTACAACAACACAAAAAGCATTTTTTTGCTGCCTCCCAAAGGAAAGTTATTTAATCTAGATTAGTTCTTTGGTTTTATTTATAGCTAGCAGCTGTTGCTGGACTTGGGAGGGTCCTGCAAAATCTGGCTGAGCAGGGTGGGAATATTTCATGTTAGTATCATCATGAAAAACTTAGCTTTCTGAAACAGCAGTCTGCACCATTGTGCTTAGTAGCCACTCCCATTGTTTTCTAAGGACAGGCTTGCATATGCGTGTGCTTGCAGCTGTCACTGAAGTCACAAGTTTCAGTATTAGAATCAGCCATCAGAATAAATTTTTAAACTCAGTTTACATACACAGGCACCTTTATCTGAATGCACAGTATTTTTCACTGCTGTGTTGCATTGACAGTGATCAACTGGATGTATCTGAGTACCAGCTATTTATATTTGAGCATCACTTGCATGTATTAGAAGTCTGTATTCTAGTGGGCATGAAGTTGAGGTTCGTAAGCTTTTCATTCCTGTAGTAAGTTTCCTAACTACAAAAATCGTCACAGAAGAGAACAATCAATCGTTGGTAATATTAACTTTGTCTTGTGCACGTGCAGAATTTCTCTAGTAGAAAAAATTGATACATGAGTAAAACCAGAGAAGGAGGAAAGTAGGCAAGTATAAGCATGTAAGAGAGCATTATGATGGAATGTATGGCCAGAAAGTAGAGAAGAAGCAGGAATATGTCTTAGTTAACTATATATGGGCTTCTCTTTTTGTGAGACATGGGGGCAGTATGACTGTTTTTCTTATTTACCTTTTTTTTTTTTTTCCAATGTAAATATACTAGTTTGTCTTTTCTATTCTTATTTTAGACTCAGGTTGGGGAGTTCCTGGGAGACAATGATAAATTTAACAAAGAAGTCATGTATGCGTATGTAGACCAACATGACTTTTCAGGAAAGGATTTTGTTTCGGCTCTGCGCATGTTTCTAGAGGGATTTCGACTTCCAGGAGAAGCTCAAAAAATTGATCGCCTAATGGAGAAATTTGCTGCTAGATATTTAGAATGTAACCAAGGGTAAGCCATACTTTATTTTCAGAACTTTGAAGGGCTGAATAATAAGTAAAACATACTCATATGTTAAATTTGCTGTTCTTTTTCTCCATTCCCGATTCAGGCAAACTCTTTTTGCTAGTGCAGATACTGCATACGTCTTAGCTTACTCAATTATTATGTTGACAACAGATCTTCACAGTCCACAGGTATGTTGCTAGAAAAATATTTGAACAAGCCATAGACATCTAATTTTCAAGCTTTGTGACAATGTAGTTGTAAAAGCTTGACATTCAATTTAACACCAATATATGCGTAAGAAATACGGTGGATTAAGGTGGTGCATCTTTTAAGTAACAGTTTTGTGTTTGGTGGCTGTTGAGTTTTTTAAGTTGTTTTACCTTTCTGTAAGGTATCATTTCCCTAGTCTGTGTTGAATAGGAGTTGTATGGATTTACTTTCATATTACGGTGCTCACAGTAATGATCTAACCTACAGTCAAAGCCGGAACTTGCATAGTTACTTACCCATTGATTTTAGCACAAATCTGTTCCGGACTTCAGTCTGTTCTAAAAAATAATGCAGCTTTATTTTGAGAAATACAGCTCATGTCTGCAGTGCATAATATTCAAAGTTGCAGTGATTAGCTGTCATCAGTTATTTAAGCAAAATCTGGAAAGAGTGTTGAATTCTTATGAGATTATGGGTTTATGTTTAAAATAGGTAGCTTGGTCTGTATGACATGATAAAACATTTTTTTTAATGTATGTTTAATTGATCTGCAAATCCTATTGAATGTTTGAGTGTTGTAATGTCCACGTGGTCTTGCCTTATTTTGTAGATTTGACAGTGTAGTCTTGCATGTGTTGGATACTTTAAAAGGTCTGATTCAGCAGGTTTGTCCTTGATGGTAACTTTTCATCTGTTTGTCTGGTTTATAGGCAGCATTATAACTGCTATGAACTTGGCTTATTTTTTATACTAATAGCTTCTTTCTGGGTTTCAGGTTAAGAATAAAATGACAAAAGAACAGTATATTAAAATGAATAGAGGTATCAATGACAGTAAAGATCTCCCTGAAGAATATTTGTCTGCTATCTATAATGAAATAGCTGGAAAGAAGATTTCAATGAAAGAAACAAAGGAATTAACAATACCCACAAAATCCAGTAAACAAAGTAAGTTGTTGCAATGTTAGCTTTCTTCAAAGTGTTGGCTCGACAGTTTCATGAAGCTATCACTGTTTTAAAATGAGTGATAAATGAGAGATGAATGAAGCAAGCACCACTTGCTTAACTCAAAATGAGTCCTAACTTCTAATTTCATATTCTTTTCCTTTTAACATAAATGCATGATGCTACCTTCAAACCTGTGTTAAATGCAACTGCTTCTTTTCACTTCCCTTTGCGTCTGAATTCCTGGTATTCGGTACGTTAACCAGGGAGAAGACAGGTTTTGCTGTTGAACAGCAACACAGGGAAATGACTTTGAGGGCTTTATGAAGTAACAGTGTTGCCGATAGGTGTCGTAAAGAACACACACATAGTTGTGCCTTTCTATTTCTAAGGTAACCATTGTGTTTTCCTACAATAACCAGTCTGTCATCTTTCAAAATTTTGCATTATTTAGTTTGTAGGGCCCCAGTTTATGTACTTTAAAAATTAATTATCTTTTCCTGTCTCACATACCAGAAAAACCTTTTTTTTTTTTTTTTTTTTGCATGATGCGAAGATTCAGGCGTTATTAATTCTAGCTTTTCTACAGAGAACATTAAGAGAGACTTGGCTTTTTCCCAACACAGTCAAATTTGCATACTTCTAGGACCTGTGTTAGCCTTATGAAGAGATTGCTTACAGGAAATTTACATCTGGAAAAAAGAATTCCTCTTCTTTTCAATATTAATTCAATTAATATAATGTTTTTATTGTAATCTTCAAGACGCTGATTCTACTTGAGTTCAACTTTCTTGATGAGATGGAGGTTCCATTACTGAAATGAAAAGTTGATTAAGGTAGTTCTCCCTCAGAAAAAGGATGTCCATTTATTTTTATTGTTATTTCTGTGCTGATGGATTACTGTGAAACCTCTGTTCACTTTGAATTTAGCTTAGTCGATGTGATATTTATGCTGTCAGTTGAGGTGATGGAGATGAAATTTTTGTTATGCAAGTCTTAATTTCTCTAAAGGTTTAAAATTAGGTTACATTTTGTACATGTTTACCTGAAGTTAAATTTTATCTATGTTGTAAAAGAAATATCTTGCTAGTGTGGTAATTTCAGAAAGTAAAGACAATGCAAAAAATGCATCTGAGTATGGCACTTAATGAAAAATGTAAACTTATTGTCTGCCTGAAGACACTCCTTCTAAAGTTGCATAAATGAGAGGGGAAAAATGTGTTTACAGGTGTTGCTAGTGAAAAGCAAAGAAGACTCCTATATAATTTGGAAATGGAACAAATGGCTAAAACAGCTAAAGCTCTTATGGAGGCAGTGAGCCATGTTCAGGCACCTTTTACTAGTGCAACACACCTGGAGCATGTGAGACCCATGTTTAAGGTGAGATACATGTTTAGATATTTACCTAGAATATTGCATAGTTTCTTAATACAAAATACTGACTTACAGGATTTGTTGAAAATACTAAAGATTTGTGTCCGCTGTGTTTTGATCATTTTGTAAAGCTATTAAACTTGCTGCAGGAAAGAAGGGAATTCGAGCCTTGTACTCCAATTTCATTTACCCCAGAATTTAAGACGTTTCTATGCTGATAGAAGCACCATCTTACTATAATGGAGGAGTTGTGAGGAGTATGTTGAGTGGACAAAAGTATAAAGAATAGTTAAAAACTTGAAATGATGGGATTTTTATTTCAGGTATGGAGGTGTAGTCAAAATAACAGTTTTATGAAAGTGAGAAATGACTAATCCCAGTTCAGTGCGTCCCTCCTGCTGCTTGTAAGGGAGATTACTTCATTGCATTTTGGGGAGCAGTTATCAGAACAAATTTCTGTCTAATGTTATCTGTTGCAAATTAATATTTCAGAATATTTAATAATATTATATTAATTCATAATTCATATTTCATCTAGTTTTGGGGGAGGTAGCTGGACCTCTGTTAAACCAGTATTCTAAATACCTGTCTTCACTATTGTGTAGGTGCAAAGCTATCTGCATCCCAAATGCCTTTTCTATACCAGTGATTTAGATTAATAGATACAGAGTATGTTCAGTAGCGTATTATGCCTCAGTATGCTATTGGATATGGTCTTTGGCATAACTAACTCATTTTTGGTTAACTGCCAGAGAGAAATTGTTGTGCCCTTACCATGTACTCTCATGTCCTCCACTTGTGCAAGTAGTGGTGCTTATATGAGCCCTTTGTGAACTGCTCCTGGGAGGTAAAGTCTCAGATCAACACCATGACAATAAAGAAAGCGTTCCCTGGAGAGATGACCTGTGAAGTCCAGTTGAACACCAAGCCCAGGCTCAAGAATCGTAGAATCATTTAGGTTGGAAAAGACCCTTGAGATAATTGGGTCCAACTGTTAACGTAGCACTTCCAAGTCCACTGCTAAACCATGTCCTTAAGCACCACATCTACATGTCTCTTAAATACCTCCAGGGATGGTGACTCAACCACTTTGCTGGGCAGCCTGTCCCAATGCTTGACAACCCTTTCAGTAAAGAAATTTTTCCCAATATCCAGCCTAAACCTCCCCTTTTGCAACTTGAGGCCATTTCCTCTTGTCCTATCACTTGTTACTTGGGAGAAGAGCCCAACACCCACCTCACTACAACCTCCTTTCAGGTAGTTGTAGAGAGTGATGAGGTCTCCCCTCAGCCTCCTTTTCTCCAGGATAAACATCCCAAGTTTCCTCAGCCACTCCTCATAAGTCCTGTGCTCTAGACCCTTCACCAGCTTCATTGCTCTTCTCTGGACATGCTCCAGCACCTCAATGTCTTTCTTGGAGTGAGGGGCCCAAAACTGAACATGGTTATTTGAAGTGCAGGCTCACCAGTGCCAAGTACAGGGGGATGATCACTTCCCTCGTCCTGCTGGCCACACTATTTCTGATACGCCAGGATGCTGTTGGCCTTCTTGGCTACCTGGGCACATTGAGGATCTAGCTGTTAGATAGCTGTCTGTGAGGCAAACTTCTGAGTTCTTTATCACCATATTAATAAAAGTAGGATAGTACTCCGTACAGAATAACGCTAAATTAAGCTCTTGTTTAAGATCTGCTTTCAGGATGTCACTTGGCAGAGGCATACTGTAAATACTTTCTCGCTGTTGACTTCCTTAAGGCTGGAATGAAATAACTGCATCAAAAGAAGCATTAGCAGCAGGTCAAAGGAGGTGATTCTCCCCCTCTACTCTGCTCTTGTAAGACCCCTACCTCAAGTACTGTGTTCAGATGTGGGGCCCCTAACATAAAAAAGACCTGGACCTATTGGAGAGAGTCCAGAGGAGGGCCACGAAGATGGTCAGAGGGCTGGAGCACCTCCCCTATGAGGACAGGCTGAGAGAGTTGGGGTTGTTCAGCCTGGAGAAGAGAAGGCTTCAAGGAAACCTAACAGCAGCCTTCCAGTACCTGAAGGGGGCCTATAGGAGAGATGGGGAGGCACTCTTTATCAGGGAGCGTAGTGAGAGGACAAGGGGTAACAGTTGTAAGCTGGAAAAGGGCAGATTTAGATTAGATATTAGGAAGAAATTTTTCACTGTGAGGGTGGTGAGACACTGGAAGAGGTTGCCCAGGGAAGTTGTGGATGCCCCGTTGCTGGAGGTGTTCAAGGCCAGGCTGGATGAAGCTTTGAGCAACCTGGGCTAGTGGAAGGTGTCTCTGCCTGGACCCTGATCTTTAAGGTCCATTCCAACCCTAACCATTCTATGATTCTATGAACTTGCATGCAGACGTCGGTAAAATTCATAAACTAGTTTTCATTAAGATACCAGCCCTATTACTCTGTAATCCATTTTCAAAGGAGGAAAATATGAAGCATCAGAGTAAATTAACACCCTAAGTGTCTTTTGGGAAGGTGCTAAGAATTAGAAGTGTTCTTACTCAAAGATGTTCATAAATTAATTGAAGTACTGAGGACAGTGTGATATGTTGAACAGCTAGCTGTCTTCTCAAAGAGTGAGAATGGTGTAAGTTAAATATTTAATTCTGCATTTTTTGATTAGACTTTTAAATTTTTATTTCAGCAAAATTTTATATTCTGGGTGTCTCTTTCACCCATTGATGCCAGCGTAAAATTTATCATTATAACTACTGGTTGGAAAGAGACATTTAAAGGTCATGTGTTAGGGAATTAAATCCTGAATCTAGGAATTCATCTCATGCCTTTAATACTGTCCCAGAGTCATGGTTTGGTGGGTGCAAGGCTTTTCTGAGTCAGTGCTTTTGGAATTGCTGGCTTAAATGAAACCAAAGCTCTGTGCATCATTTTATTATGAAATTGTGTGAATTCTGTTGCTCCTTGCTGTGTCCATTGACTCTGTATTTCATCAGGGGTGACTTCAGGTAAAATTATTTCTAAAATCATTCAGGGTACCCTGGGGCTTCTTCTCCATAACCACGTGTAATTACAGCAAGATCCTCTGCATCTTCTGATTGGTTTTTCTGCCTGTGAGCAGGAGAGCCTTGACCACTGGTATAGGACCAGGTGACTTCTCCTACAGTAACTTTCAGTTGAGTGTATTACACTCTCAGTCCCACCCAAGGCAAGAGGAATGGGAAACATCAACAGTGGCTTAGATACAAAAAGATGGAGAGCCGAGGGCAACAAAATTAAGAGCAGAGAGATAAGGAAAGAGTCATGTCCTCTCTGTTATTGTTGTCTTACTGTAATTTTAGTGGAATTAGTAAAGTTTGCTGCCCTGTTTTATACCCTACCTTTTTTTTTTTTCTTTCTGGTGCTATCAGAACAAGCTTGTCTTATTTAAATACATAATTTTCATCATAAAGGAATCTGTTATACACTCTGTTGGTTCTTGCAATAACTGTTGACGCTACCTTTACTTCTTTGTGCAAAGATAAAGTTTATCCTGGGAATACCAAAACTCCAATAGACATCTAACTAATATAGCTTTGGGATTTGTTTTTTTTCCAGCTGTCTGAAGATGGTTGTATGTGTTGGTTGCTGGGGGAGAGGGAGGATGCTTCTGAGGGGAGTGTCAATCAGCATTACTTCTACCCTGTGTCTCATGTCTCTTCTAACCCTAATTCTATCCTATTCTGTGTCTCATGTCTACACTATTCCATTTTCTTTTTGGCAAAAGGCAACTTCAAGGTTAATGACGTGAGTTAGGGACAAAATTTAGTCTTTAGCAAGATGCTGAAACTGGAATATTCCCTTCAAGTACTAACAGTTGCAATATAACTTTTATTTTGCATATGTTCCAGTTGGCATGGACACCTTTTCTGGCTGCATTCAGCGTGGGTCTGCAGGACTGTGATGACACAGAAGTTGCCTCTCTTTGTTTGGAGGGTATACGATGTGCAATCAGGATTGCTTGCATTTTCAACATTCAGGTAAAAAAATTAAGATTGAGACAATACTTTGATTTATGTACCAGCAAAATATTAATGGGGTTCTAAGAGTCCTTGTTGCTGAAGCTAATGCACTGCAATAGCTAGAGACTGCCTGCTTCTGCAATTACTACTTCATCTGATCTTTGACTGGAAATGTTCTAAATAGTGACTTTTATTTTTCCTGGTGTTTTGTGGTAAGTGCTGCCATGCCTATGTGCTGAATTTTTGTTCCACACAAGTTGGCGAATTTTATGTCAAAGTACTTTCTTTCTAGCTTTATTACAAAGCTGCTTAGCTTTGTAGTGATGTTGCATAAAATGAGCCTTTCTAGCCTGTTTCATAAGTAAAATATTATCTTTGTGAACTGTATCTGAAAACTTGTTCTCAACCTCAGAGAGATGATAGTAATGTAAGACTTCTATAATTGGATACCATTTTAACAGTTATGGCACTGGACATGCAATTCCTGATGAAATGCATTAATGAATCTTGCATTAAGCACAATGCCAAGAGTTCCAGACTCTCTGGCTCCAGAGGATAATTCTGATTAAATCTTGGCTTTTTTGTTGTTGTTGTTTTCCATTTTAAAATCATCAGTAGTGAACATACTATTATGTTATTGTAGACTATTAGTTAATAAATGGAGTACTAGTCTCCCATAAGTCCATTGTAGAGATAGCTGAAGAGAGGGGCAAGCAAAGCTCACGTTTGGCATTGCATTATTTCACGTGTACATTGAAAACATTTGAAAAAAAACCCCACTCAAAAAACCTATCAACATTGTAAAGTTAACTTTAAGTAAAAACTGTTTAACTATGATATGACAGTCAATGCTTTGCTTCCCTTTCCCCTTGCAGTTGTATTTAGCAAATTAGATAAGCTTTTATTAGTAATGTGGAAAGGCACATTGGGACCTCTTATACATCTGGTTAAAAAAGCCTGTTTGAAATCACGTAAGGTTTCCTTCCCCTGTCTTTCCACTTCATTTTTGTTTTTAAACCTCCCCCACCAAGCCCCTGGCCCCCAAATTGAACAGACTTAAAAATTTGATTAACAAAGCCTTCCCTGGAGCCTGCAGCTGTTCAGTGACGTTCACATTCCTGTTATTTTTGTTTCTAAGCTGCAAAAGTGGAACTGGTACAAATACCAGTTTCAGCAGCTGCAGAGGTTAACTCTGGGTGGTGAGGGCAAGGACACGTTTGCTCAAAGATCCCCATGCTCCAAGAATGTACCAGGCAGTTGTACCCTTCCTTTGTCTTGGGACAAACTTGATTGAACTGGAGGTGTTTCAAAAAGAACAGTTCTCATTTGCTGAAATCTAAAAATTTGGTTTTGTATTTTCAGTATAAGTGATATTCCTTCTTGGTTTCTTATGGGAATTCTGTTTTGTTGATGATTTCATTATGTTACTGGATTATTCCATTGCAGAGTCCTGATTAGATGATAGTGTTGTCTGACTTAAGACGCTAGATAGTTCTGGTGGTTCAAAGGAGACTGGCAAGTCTGTGCTTTAGCTGACTTAGGGATCTTTTCTTTTGGTAGCAGATTTCTCCTCTTGTGCTTAACTGGTGCTGGCAACTTTTCTGTTTCACTGAATAAACATACAGAAGTTAAGATTGGTGTCTAAGAACAGTTAACATTTTACACACCTTGAGAGATAATGGGAGGGTGCTGGAGGCTTTAGTTTTAAGAACGTTCCCAAAGTACACAATGTATTTTAAGCTATGCATGTTCACCTCTAGAACCCCAATTAAAGATTATAGTTTTAGTTATTTATGCTTTTAATCTTAGACTGTCACACAATCTGGCTTTTATCTTTAAGCATCTGGGACAAGATATGCATCAAAAGGATGCACTTAGTTTGCTTATATGATCTGGTTTTACTTTGTGGTTGATGGACGCATTTTTTTAGTTTTTTATCTCCTGCTTTGATTGCTTAGAAAAAGGGGGCACAGGGGGAATATCTGTATGGAACAGAGAGGGAAAGTAGGACTCAAAACATCTTCCTTTTACAGAAGATACACAGTTTGTAGACTCAAAAGCTGCTTTGCTTAGTACTCCTTCCACAAAACTTCCATTTTGCTGTGCCTTTGCCAGCACATCCTGTATTAGTAGCTGGGTTTGAACATGGCAGTCGTGCTATGTGGCTGTCAGAACCCATCGCTTCTATCGTTGCCCACTGGTGTGACATTTCACACAGAATCACAGAATGTTAAGGATTGGAAGGGACCTCTAAAGATCATCTAGTCCAATCCCCCTGCCGGAGCAGGAACACCTAGATCAGATCACACAGGAACGCATCCAGGCGGGCTTTGAATGTCTCCAGAGAAGGAGACTCCACAACATCTCTGGGCAGCCTGTTCCAGTGCTCTGTCACCCTCACTGTAAAGAAGTTTTTTCTCATATTCAAATGGAACCTCCTATGTTCCAGCTTGAACCCATTGCCCCTTGTCCTATCACTGGATGTCACAGAGAAGAGCCTGGCTCCATCCTCCTGACACTCACCCTTCACATATTTATAAACATTGATTAGGTCACCCCTCAGTCTCCTCTTTTCCAAGCTAAAGAGACCCAGCTCCCTCAGCCTTTCCTCGTAAGGGAGATGCT
>WKFP01014377.1:378399-455338 GCA_011057875.1 Pterocles orientalis | reverse complement strand
TAGCCTTGTCTGCAATGTATTTGAAGAAGCCCTTTCTATTATCCTTGACCCCTCTGGCAAGGTTTAATTCTAAGGAGGCCTTAGCTTTCCTGGTTGCCTCCCTACACTCTCTGACAACATTCTTATATTCCTCCCAAGTGGCCAGCCCCTCCTTCCATGATCTATAGACCCTCCTTTTACACTTGAGTTTGCCCAGCAGATCCCTGTTTAACCATGCAGGCCTCCTGGCACCCTTCCTTGACTTCCTACCCGTTGGGATGCACCGATCTTGAGCTTGGAAGTGAAACCGACATTCTTCCTCGGATTTTTTTTTGAAATATTTTGTTTTGTTGTGTGCTCAATTATTTTTTTTTATTTCAAAATAATCTTAAACATTTGAACAGTTAAATATATTTCATAGTTGCCATTAAACAACTGTTTACAGTTGTACAACCTGTTGTACAACCCTTTCACTTTTTGGCCTTTGGATCCTCCATCGTAGGAGACTAAAATGCACTTGTGAGCTCAACTGTAATCCCCTTTTTACCATTGTAATTGGTTCATATGAGACCTCAGGAGTTTCCTTTGTTGTTTGTAGATACCCTATACGTAAAAATTGGGTACCTACATGTGGAACATTCTTTTTGTGAGACAGATTTCATCTGCCTAAAGGTCACTTTCTGTTTGCCCGCCCATGAGTCTTACCTCTCAAGCTTCTGAGGTGCTCCAAATGGCATAGATTAAATCCAATGTCTTTTGAGCAGTTTTCTGGAATTGGCAAAACATGCCTTTTATATTGTTTAGATTCTGTTGAGAGAGCCTGCTAAGGCAGCATTTTCAGAGTAGGTCAAGGTATAGTACAAGAATAGTAAGAGTTTAGCTGAGAAGCCACATTTCTTCTGAAACAGCATCCTGTTTCGCTAAAAAGCACCCCCAAAATCCAAGAAGACCAAACCCAGAAACCTGACAACAACCCATGGGTTCTGTGCTGTCAGACATTACATTTCATGTTTCTGAATAGAGGGAGCCAGAAGAACATGAGATATTTTCACTATGTAGAATGCTTTAGAAATTCAGTTCTATGAAGAGAAAGGTAAACGATGTCATTGATGAAATCACACAGAGTGTACCAAGAACAAGATGCTGAGAAAATACTTAGTTTTTTTTTCTCCCATTTGTAGCTTGAAAGAGATGCCTATGTCCAAGCATTAGCAAGATTTACATTACTTACAGTGAGTTCCGGTATTACTGAAATGAAGCAGAAGAATATTGACACAATTAAAACTCTCATCACGGTGGCCCATACAGATGGAAACTACTTAGGAAATTCCTGGCATGAGGTACAAGAGTCATTTGTACTTAAACTGTAAGAAAGCACGTGTACTGATTTTGAACACAGTAATGTACTTGCTTGTACGTAAATACAGTGGGTTTAGGTAAGTGCCAAGTATATACTTTTGTACATACATTATATAGAATTGTGACCATTGCACAGCCAATTAAAGTAGCAAAATATATCCAAGTAAGAAATTGTGAAAATTGTGAGAGAATAATCCAGTAGTATTTAAATTAATATTCATTTTAGACAGAAGAACAGAAATACTTGACTGACCTTGAGTGTTTAGAATTTTCTTCTTCTAAAGACCTGCCTAAAGATTTTTATTTATTTACTTCTTACTATTTCGAACTGTTTATGTTGATAAACAACTTCTCTTGAATAGATTCTGAAATGCATCAGTCAGCTTGAACTGGCACAGTTAATAGGAACTGGAGTGAAACCTCGCTACATCTCAGGGACAGTGCGTGGCAGGGAAGGCTCTTTTACTGGAACAAAAGATCAGGCACCCGATGAATTTGTGGGGCTGGGACTGGGTAAGTAATGCGGATATGAAGTATTTCATTTGAGTGGTTTTGTTCAGACCAGTGTTAAAGTTTGTCCTTTGTTTTCATTATTGTTGGTGGTGAGGTTTGGAGATGAGACCATGAAATAGTCCTTGTAATACTGTCTTCAGCTTTGAATAGATCTATTCCTATTTCTGGGATATTTGTTTTGCTCTGTTAAGTATAATTGCTAGGATAGAAGAGTGGGAAATGTAAGAAAATTATACATTCTTCCTTTCAATTAAAATATAGCTGACCAAGTAAGAATGGATTGCTGATGATATGACCAGATTTAATAATATTGGAATGTTAGTGCACTGAATATTTTGGCAAACGGGCAAGTTAGTATGTGTAGGTGAAGCATCCTGTTACAAAACTTTGTGGGAAATACACAGTACTCAAACCAAGTGGGCCATTAGTTTAGCTTAAATTCTGAAATTTTGGTACTGAATAAGTGCCATTTTTAAGTTGGCCTGAGAGCCAAAATGTACTTCATGAATTAGGTGGTGTTTCCTGTCCTGCTAGAAAAGTATACTGGTCTTACTGTAAATTATCTTTAAAAGGTTGTGTTGGGTTTTTTAATTATTTTTTTTTAAATAGAAACACAGTTAAAGGCATACAGGTGTAGGGTATTAGAAAATTATGGAAGTGTCAAGGAAGTACGTATAACTCAATTTGAGTGTTAGAAAGTTTCCGTATTAATATGATGCTCAACATCTCCTGACTTTTGAACAACTTCACCCACAGCCGAGCAAAAGCATTGTGTTCCCTCAGTTTTTCATGTCATTTTTTTTTTTTTAAGAGTAATGATTATTTTACTGGTTTGCCTGATCTTACCCCTCAAGTAGCACTAAGCTTCAGGCTTTGTGTTCTCCTCAGACAGTTTTTTGTATTCTGCAGTCATTCCTTTTCTTTCCATTGTGCTCTCCTTTGGCCAGCCTCTGTGTACTCTCTCACCTTGCCAAGAGTGCTGAAGGAAAACCTTATGCCTGGAAATTAATGCATCTGCCAACATCTCATATACTGAGCTTCTTCCTGCCCTTCTCACATGCATTCTCCAGTTTAGTGTTCCCCAATGACCCATCCAGCTTTGCTATTTCCAAATGCTGGCAGTTTCTCTATGCTGAAGTGACTGGCCTTTAAAAATTGTAAGTCCTAATAGCTCAAGAATGTAAACTGTAGTCAGGTGTCTCTAAATCATACTTGCTACTCATTGGAGTAGATCCAGCTCATAAAGACTTTTTTCCCCTCTGTCAACTACATTTCTAAGGAAAATGGTCTATGCCCAAATGCATAAAATGCTTCTGAATTGAATTTCTGGAATGCTTGGCACAGTGCACATATGGGAACTCACCCATTTTTTTCTTTTAATAATACCATCACTTCAGTCTTACAGGAAAATGCCTAACTCAAAGGAATTTGGTTTTCATACACTCCAGAGCTGTTAGAACATATTCATCTACTCAGTTAACTGTTTCAGTTTTTTTCACTTTTCTTCATAAATCCTGTGTTGCAGATACTTTTAATTTTCTTTCTGTGATCACTCTGAAGTATCCTTTGAAACTATGGCTTTCGAGCAGCGTTCCTCTAAACCTGAATTCCTGTGAAGAACCTATAGTGCGTATGTCCACATATACAGCACATATTTTACAGGAAAAATAGTTGTTTAGAGTAAATGAAGTTGCAGTCTGGTGACACAGAAGCTTCATCTTTCAAATCTGCTTGCAAAATCGAACATGCGTAAGCAGCAGCATTCACTCTTCTTGCTGAAGTTAGAAGTGTGTGTTTTAAAACAAAACAAAACCAACACCAAGAACCCCTTGTTCATTTACTGCCAGAGTAAGGATTCAGGTGTGCACTCTTCAGATATCTGCATTTCAATGTCTTCATCAGTCTTGCATTGTCTTCCTACTGTGGCTCTTTTTTGTTTTACTTGAAAATTCAAGGTATCACAAGCATATGGGTTATGAAAGTCAATTAATAAGAACCTATTCCTTTGCTCCTTTGGTAGGAATGTTGTCTTACTTGGAGTTGTAAACATAAAGTTCGGCTTTTTTCTACTCTAGTTTCTGTTCACAAAATTGGAACACAAAACCTGCTGCTGTGAGTAGGTCATAGCCAAAGTTTACTTCTTAGGTAACCAGAAATCCTCTTTGCACAATGGAAATCTAAGGAATCAGTTTTATCATCAAGCAGAATTATGTAAGTGGCTCTGTGCTTCATTGTAAAAGATCTGCTAACAGTTGGAATATAAATCTGCTGTCTGTTTTCCAGCATTAATTATAAATCCTATGATAATAAGGAATTCTCATGTAGACTGGCAGAGTTGGCTAGGGTTACCTCACTTCTTGAAAATAGCCCTTCAAATTCACTTCACACAGCTGCTTATTTGATATGTTTCTTAGCTGACACATTACCAAGATTCAAGCTAATTGATACTGGCAGCTTGTGTGCTTACAAGAGAAGTCTTGATCAAACCCAACAGTATTATAAGTTGCTGAAATACTGCTATAAGGTTATGTAGGTATGCATGTATGTACAGAAAGTTTACTCTGTAAACTCCCTAGAAAATACTTCAGATAGGTCAGTTTGTCTAGATCAGACAGCCAGTCATCTCCAGCTACTTCTAAGTGTAGAAAACAGCAAGACTCAGGGACAGACTGTTGGGAGGCAGTCTGAAGCATGAGAAGATTTTGTCTCTGCAAAGCTCTGAGAACAGAACTGCTGGCCTTCTTTCCATCTTCTGTTCTCCCCTATCTTTCTGATAGGCTGCCTTGGGGAAAAAGAAAAGTAAATACAGAGTGGGTGGAGTTACCCAGAATGTTGCAAGATTCCTGCTCTTGTTTTGATATGGGGTGGAGAGGAGCCTAGAAATTGCCATAAATTTCAGAAATTTGTTCATTCTGAAGTTAACATTTTCTTAACATGAGCTTTCCCCGGTGTGGGTTACAGTTTCTACCCTCCAAAAGAAATATTGTTATTTTTATTTACAGATTTTTCCTCACTGTTGTCAGGTGATAATTTTGCTGTATTTGAGATGTAGCTTTAAGGTGGAATTTTGGTGGGAGCTCTTCTCTGTGAATGATTAAAAAGGAAACCTGTCGGAATGGATTTACTTACTTGCTGCTAATAAAGTGTGAGAAGTTTTCCTCCGTGTGGTATTCTCTATCATATGTTGTGTATTTTTGGTAGCAGAATTACCAAAGATCCATTGAAAAATGGAGGGGAAAAGGTGGTTCTTGTGCTTTTGGTGTTCTTTCACTTGTATCTATTAATACAATTGTTCCCAGTGTGGACAATTTTCTGGGACTAATATAGTTTATACGTGGATAGAGAATCTGGAGAATTAGGACATAGGTCAACACAGGACTGTTCAGTGAGATGCCCAGCTCATGCAAGAGAAATTAATAATGTACTTCTCTTTTTTGTAAATTAAAAATATATTTAATTATACTGGTAGTGGCTTGACTTCTTTCTTCCCAGCCATCTCTGTGTTATCTATTACCCACTTTTTTCAAATTTTCTTCTCTGTAGTTGGAGGAAACGTGGATTGGAAACAGATAGCAAGTATTCAGGAATCCATTGGTGAAACTAGCTCCCAAAGTGTTGTTGTCGCTGTAGACAGGTATTGTATTAAATTTGCTGTTGCCACCTCAAGTTTTTTAAGCAATATTTGAATACCCTGTGCTATAATAATAGCACTTTATTGGTTTACCCCTGTTTGGAAAAAAAATACAGAAATATTAAAGTGCTTTCCAGGTTTGTGGGGTTTTTCATTTGCATGGTGCAGAAGTATTGTTGCAAGAAGGAACAGAACAAAGATAAGGCAAGAAGCCTTTTTACTGATAAAAAATTATTACAGGAGAGTTTCATAATGAAGGCTGTTGTGCTGTCTGGTGAATCTTGCTTTGCTATATATAGTAACATATAGCAAATCTTAATTTTGCCTTAGTACAGGGAGCATTATTGACAGACTCTTTTTCTCCCAAATGTAATTACTAGCTCCCTGCTTTCCTCTAGGTTGTGTAAATGTTGTTTGAAATTGCCAAAATTATTATTCCGGTCTTCCTTTCTATGAATCATATTTGTCATAACTGGATTTGATCAGACATAATGCGTATCATAAATATTCCCTGTTTCCGAGGTAAAGTACTGATCAGACTGGAGTATTAGTGAATGTTGCTCTCTCAGCATATAAGAAATCAGAAAACATCATTTTCTTAATGGTTGTCAAAACTGACAATCACAAAGGATTCATTCTGAAGGCTTGCAAGCATTTCTGTGATTGAGTGTAGGCAGCAAGATCAATGACAGTTCAATGACAGTTGCCTTGCAGTTAAATCACGTCAAACGAACTGAAAGCTTAATGTCAAACACATAATAGCTCTTTAGGTTTGCAGTATTTCTCCCCACTTCATAATGAGGAAGTGTTGCAAGTATCTATTTGTCATGGCAAACAGGAACTGTACACTCTAGGAAAGTTTGACTTCTGTATTTGGAGCAGGGCTGAATAGTTTATAGACTACTGACATTGTTCATCAGTCACTGTCAATGTTCAAATAATATTAGAAACAATGCTCACCTCCCAGTCTCCACACGTGCTTATGGGAGTTATTTTCAAATACTAGAAATAATTTCAAAATTTCTGACTTTATTTTCAAAGCTCAGTAATTTACCACAATTACTAATTGTTTTTTAATAAATAAAAGTAGTCAGGGGGTGTCCATATGTACTAAAAAAAATTTTGAATACTTGTGTAATAGATGCTTTTTTAAGAAATAATAGCAACGTATTAAACTTCACTTTACAGAATATTTACGGGATCTACAAGGTTGGATGGAAATGCTATTGGTAGGTGTTATCTTTCCGTCCCACACTCCCCCATCCCATAAACTGCAAAACAGCTTTGTCTTAAACTTTGGTAACATATTGCATTAAAATCTGTGGTCATTTAACAGTGGATTTTGTGCGCTGGCTTTGTGCTGTATCTATGGATGAACTGCTGTCTGCTACCCACCCTCGAATGTTTAGTCTGCAGAAGATAGTAGAAATTTCTTACTACAACATGGGCCGGATAAGGCTACAGTGGTCTAGAATCTGGGAAGTTATTGGAGATCATTTTAATAAGGTATCCCTGTTAATGATTGTACTGCATACTCCTTGAATTATCAATACAAATAAATTTTATTTAGAGATTTGTTGGAAAAGGGTGTGTTCATCTGAATTGTACTGTTGTTTCTGTCCTTCTGTGGAAGTAGCTTAAAACACAACAAAAATCGTAAAGTTGGAAAGGCCTTCAAGAAGGCAAAGGTACACAATATAATTAATATAAAAGCAGGAGTATAAATTACTTATCATGACCTGGGTCTAGAACTGGCTGCTTATGTGTTCTCATTTTTGGGAATGGTTTATGAAGCTTGGGATAAGAGGTTGGTTTCTATTCAGTTCTAAATTCACTATTTATCGGGTGAAAGTTTGACATGTATTTTTAATACAGTTTTTTGAAGCCTTACTAAACAGCTTGTTTAGGTTTATAAAGTTTTAAATGTTAGGATACAGAATGTAAAAAATAGTTGGAATTGGTTAGGGATTATTGAATTGCATTAACAGTGTGGTTTATGGAGTTGACTATTGTATAATTTTGTTAATTTTCCAGTCCGTTTAGTTCTCCTTTATCAAATGGAAAGGCAGCTTGGGCTGAATCCATAAGAGTTCCGATGCAGGCTTACCATGCATTTCTGTTCTGTGTTACTAGGTTGGCTGCAATCCCAATGAAGATGTAGCTATTTTTGCAGTAGACTCATTAAGGCAATTATCAATGAAGTTCTTAGAAAAAGGAGAACTTGCTAATTTCCGATTCCAGAAGGACTTCCTAAGACCGTTTGAACATATCATGAAGAGAAACAGGTAATAACATACAATTAATTGAATCGCCAGGGATCATAAGCACCAGGTTTTGCAATTAATGTTTCAGATTGCTTTTGTAATATCAGTTGCTGGAGAATTATACTATTCTAATTGATTATGTAGTTTAGTTTAAACAATTATTGTTTATTATCTTAATTTAGGTCTCCTACTATTCGAGACATGGTTGTACGGTGTATTGCACAGATGGTAAATTCCCAGGCTGCTAACATTCGTTCTGGCTGGAAAAACATTTTTTCAGTATTTCATTTGGCAGCCTCAGATCAGGATGAAAGTATAGTGGAACTTGCATTCCAGACTACAGGACACATTGTCAGTGAGTATTGGTGATATTCAGACATTGTGAAAGTGTATGTGACTCCGGAGACTGAGAAGTGTTATTTATCTGTTGGCTCTACAGCCTGCATGGTAAAGCCCACTTCATGCTTTAGAACCAATGTTTTACACTTTTCAACCAATCCTCTATGAAAATACTTATGAAAAGAATTAAGCAGGATTATAGTTACCTGTCCTTCTTTGACTTTTCAAAAAAAATGTACCCATTTGTATCATTCTGTAGTAAAACAAGTTGAGCCTTAAATGATTTTACTTTATGTGTATGTTTTCATTTCAGTGAAGAATTTTATATTTTTTTTCACCCCAGAAGAAAAAAATGTGTAGTAGTTTTACTGTTATGTTGTTTGCTTATCTTTTTCCTTGTTTCTGGATTGTGCTTGTCTATGGCTCTGTTTAGGAGAAAGTGCTGAGCTAGGTGGCACTATGACTTTCTTTTCCCCATTCTAATCTAGATCTCAGGCTTTAAGTGCCATAAGGGATCTCTTTATTCTGTCTCAACCTCTGCAGGTTCCTAAAACTTTTTCAGCATTGATGAAGAACTTTTTTTTCCTCAAAAGTGACTATTTAAAATCAAGGCTACGGGACCGTATTGCTAAGGGAAATTCTTCTACAGATGTAACTCTGTGCTTTATGTAGCCCTCTTAAGATCTTATCACAAAGATTAGTGTTAAGCAGTAAGCTCTGTTCTGGCTTAGCTGTTAAATTTCCCTCCTTTTCTTTAGGTTCTACTTTGATTGATTTTAGACACTTATTTACTGTTAAAATAGAATGCCATTTAGGGAATTTTTTTTGTTATTGTTAGAGCATTCATATTTTTTAGCTTTTACTAAAATGCTTGACTACTCAAGCATTTGGTAGCACCAATCAAGGAACCAGTCTCTCATGACTTCTGTTGCAATCGGTGTGTATTAGAATTCATATATTTTAAAGCGTGACACTTTGTTTTTTCCTTCTGTTCACACTTTTCTCCCAGCAATTGTGTTTGAAAAACACTTCCCAGCAACCATAGATTCTTTCCAGGATGCAGTAAAGTGCTTGTCTGAATTTGCCTGCAATGCAGCATTTCCAGATACCAGTATGGAAGCGATCCGCCTCATTCGCCACTGTGCAAAATATGTATCTGATAGACCTCAGGTATAGTCTGTATTAGCTAAATTGTAAGTGCTTTAATCAACAGTCTTTTATAAAGAAAAAATACTTGTGCTAACCTTATTAACTTCCCTTCAAGTCTCAGAGATTAATGAGAAATTTACTTTATTCAGAAGCAATAGGAGGATAAAATGCCACTGGCTTTGAAAGTATCAGCAATTTTTTTTCCATTTTTTTGTTCCCCTGCTGCCCATCCACGTCCACCCAGTTCAGCTGAAGGATAGCTTTCCTGAGAGCTGCTGGAAATCAATGTTTCTCAGGATTTGCTCTCTGCTGGGAAATGTTGTGAAGAATGGATAATCGCGTCAGCAAAAATGCTTGATGTTATGGTAGAGCCTCACTTTCAGTGCTGTCTCTATAAAAAGAGAATAAGAGACTCAGACTGAACTGCAAGCAAAAACTGATTCTTGAATGTTATAATCTCATTTACTTTTTTAGTTTATTTTTCATAATATACTAAGCATTACTTTGCAAAACACTTCGCCTTCTTAGTGTTCCTATTTTGATTGCGGCTGACCTGAGGTATCAGGGTGTAATGCTAATACAGCAGATATTGTTATTTACAGTCCAAAAAGTGTTTTATTTTGAAGAATCCAACTCTTATATGACTCTGTATAACCCTGTGCTTTCTTCCAAAGGCATTCAAAGAATATACAAGTGATGATATGAATGTAGCTCCCGAAGACAGAGTGTGGGTGCGAGGATGGTTCCCGATTCTGTTTGAGTTGTCCTGTATCATCAATAGATGCAAATTAGATGTGAGAACCAGGTAACAATCAGTATTTTTAATTCAAATTTTAAAAGGCTTACTTTACACTTTTAAAGTAGAAGCAGCTCTTAGTAAATGTAGCTGTTGTGTACTTGTGTGTAATTTAGGTGATAACACTGTGGGAACACCGGGCTTTTTAAAAACACTTTTAAGTAGATGCTAGAATGTAGAAATTAAAGTCTTACGTTATTTACATATGAAATTTTTATCTTCCATTATAAATAATGAACTTTCATGGTTGTGATTGCATTATCTTAATTGTAATGTAATAAATGTAAATAAATGTAAGTATTACATTGCCTTAAATATTCAAATAGTGCCTGTTTAGGATGAATAGCCATGAAATCACAAGGATAAGACCTATTTAAGTCATTCATTTGAAAAGAAATTAAAGCTTAAATTAAAATATAGTGACTGTTTTCCATTTATTATAGAACGTGTAAACTATGTAGAACAGCTCAGCTCAGCTTACAGTCAGATGCAATGGAGGTGGTTTATGCACAGAACACAGTAAAATGTAAAAGTGAACTTTTAACTTTCCTAACATATAACAAGCATTATTTTAATGTGGAAGGTCTAAATGGTCAATATGCATTAAATCCCCCCCCTTTTTAAATTAACATATTACATTGGATTAGTATCCAAATCTGTATTTTTCCAGTGGCAATGCTGTTCCTCTCTGTTCATTAGTAAATATAAATGTATGATGTTTGATTCCATCATGTATGCCCCTGTTACTTATTCCATTTTAGTGATTTGTCATAGTTGACCTGGGTAAGCCTCCCGTCACGTTCCTAGTTTTGTTCTGTTTAAAACAAATGTAAAATGCTCCATGCAATGAGTAGGCTTTGTTTTAGTGGACTCCAACAGCAAAATTCTGTTGGATTCTTTTTTTGGTTTTAATTACAACTCATGACCCCACTCCTGTCTGCCTTCCTTTGTCTTGTCCATCGTACTTACTTTGAGGATTTAAAAAGCTGGTTTTATGCTATGATTCATTAACTGGCTGAGGATTGCTGAAACGATTGAAAAAGAAAAGCCTGTACTTTGATTTAATGTAAAACCTGTTTATTTTAGAATCATAGAATCACAGAATGATTAGGGTTGGAAGCGACCTTAAAGATCATCAAGTTCCAACCCCCCTGCCATGGGCAGGGACACCTCCCACTAGACCAGGTTGCCCAAAGCCACATCCAGCCTGGCCTTGAACACTTCCAGGGATGGGGCATCCACAGCTTCCCTGGGCAACCTGTTCCAGTGTCTTACCACCCTCATAGTGAAAAATTTCTTCCTAATGTCTAACCTAAATTTACCCTTTTTTAGCTTATACCCATTACCCCTTGTCCTCTCACTACACTCCCTGGTAAAGAGTGCCTCCCCATCTCTCCTGTAGCCCCCTTCAGGTACTGGAAGGCTGCTATCAAGTCCCCTCGGAGCCTTCTCTTCTCCAGGCTGAACAACCCCAACTCTCTCAGCCTGTCCTCATAGGGGAGGTTCTCCAGCCCTCTGATTAGTTTTGTGGTTCTCCTCTGGACTCTCTCCAACAGGTCCATGTCTTTTTTATGTTGGGGGCCCCACATCTGAACACAGTACTTGAGGTGGGGGTCTTACAAGAGCAGAGTAGAGGGGGAGGATCACCTCCTTTGACCTGCTGCTAATGCTTCTTTTGATGCAGCCCAGCACACGGTTGGCTTTCTGGGCTGCAAGCGCACACTGCCAGCTCATGTTGAGCTTCTCATCTACCAATACCCCCAAGTCCTTCTCCTCAGAGCTGCTCTCTAACCACTCTCCGCCCAGCCTGTATTTGTGCTTGGGATTGCCTCGACCCACGTGCAGGACCTTGCACCTTTAATATGGCTTTTCTCTTATAAAGTGTATTCTGTTGCAGTTCTGCGATGCTGTTCTGATGCTAAACAGGAGACATTGTGTACAAATCACTTTAAATTTACACATCTACTTGCCAGCTGTGCATCTGGACTGCTTTCATACTCATTTCCAGACCTTTGTATTTCTTACCTGGAAATACTTGCTCCTTTATTTTTTGTAGTCCTTTGTAAAGAAGTTGTTTTCTTATTTTAATTTGAAATTACCACAGTTCTCAAAAGTATCTACTGACTATTACCTGTGACTTTTAAGTGCTTTTTAAACAAGCTGCTTTTATACTTAATTTTAGCGTATTTATGTGACTGATCCACATCAGATCAATGTATAGTGTTCTTAACAGTATTTGAGTTTTGTTATCGCTGTTGCAATTGGACATATTTGGTCTAGTGTGTGTCTTTTTGTAACCTTTAATATATGTTGTTCTTTCTTCATTTCAGGGGCTTAACAGTAATGTTTGAAATAATGAAGACATACGGCCATACTTATGAAAAACACTGGTGGCAAGATTTATTTCGGATTGTCTTCAGGATATTTGATAACATGAAACTGCCAGAACAGCAGACTGAGGTGAAAAAAGTGGGGGAAGATAATTTACATGAGATCTATATTTACAGTGGAAAACTTGATTAGTAATATAGCTTATCAAGTAATGTAAGGCAAACCTCAAAACTTGAATGGTTGACCTGGAGTTCTAGTGGCCTTATTTTGTTTCATTAGTATTCTGTTAGAGGTGTTCTCACTTTTCTAATTCTTTGTAAAGCAAGTGTGTAAAAGGCCTAGTAGTTCACAGTACGAACAATAGAAGAGTAGCATAAAATGCAGCATATCTAGAGTTTGTATGAACTGCAGCTTTTACACGTGATGTCTGGAATCTGAGACGCATCATTTTGTGGCAACATGCACAATGGAATGAGGCTTGCTAGCAGCGGTGAAGTCACTATTAGAAGAATTAAGGTCTGTTAGTTCAAAACTTTTTGATGACTAGGACAAAAACCAGACAAACTCCAAAATGGCACTGTGCTTTCACTGCACCCTTTTGAAAAGCCAGACTTGTTTTGACCTGCCAAACCAGGACCAGGTGCTGTCCCGACAAGGAATTGAAACAGAATGGGCTTACTAATGTAAATGATGAATAAGTCAATACTATTAGTAGTTTGATCAAAATTGTCAGCTGTTGTTGGGAGGCTCTGACTATTTGTAGAAGGACATGTCTCACTTTCTGAATTTTTATTTCCTGGAAAATATTTAGAAGAAACACAGAAAACTTAGCTTGATGTTAAACTATTGAGCTAGGGTTAGATACTAAGTTTAATGTGAAACTCAGTATTTCATGATGTAAGTCCTTGTCAGTCCTATAATCTGGTCTCCAAGAGTAATTGTCTGTTTCTGTAATTTTTTAAACCTGCTAGTTAGCAAGGCAGAAGTTGAGGCTCCAAGTTTTGGGGGTTCTGAGGTACAGAAAGGAGTTGCATGTCACTATGAAGCATTTTAGATTGAGTAAATAACATATATCCATCTGCCTGCATGGATGTGTATCCTAAAATTTTTACCTTAAACAAAGTTGTAACGTTTTTTCCCCTTCCTAGAAAGCTGAATGGATGACAACTACTTGCAACCATGCACTTTATGCAATATGTGATGTATTCACACAGTATCTAGAAGTACTTAGTGATGTTCTTCTGGATGATATATTTGCACAGCTTTACTGGTGTGTGCAGCAAGGTAGGACTGTACCAAATTATGTTAAACAATGTTAACATTTTACTATGTTGAATGTGAATAAACAAATGCACTGTTTGTCTCTTACAGACAATGAACAACTGGCACGGTCTGGTACAAACTGTTTGGAAAATGTTGTCATCCTAAATGGTGAAAAGTTTACCCTAGAAATCTGGGATAAAACTTGCACTTGCATGCTGGATATTTTCAAAACTACAATCCCTCATGCGTAAGACGACTATTAATATTTAAGCTTTGTAAAATAGTTTAGCTAGATGACTTACTGATTTCAAACTCTTAGATATCTAATACGTGGGGTGAATAAAAAGCTGTTATGTGTGAACTGAATAGAAGCAGACTTTCTTGGAATATAGTGATAAATTAGGTGCTAGATATCCTACTTTTGTGTTGTAATGATAAACTGTTAAAAACTAGAAATACCATATGGGAGACAAGCAAAAAAAAAAAAAAAACCCCAAACCCAAAACTGCAACTTGATTCAATTTTAAAGTGTTGGATTTTTTTGAGAAGTATTATCTGATTTTTTTGGTCATTTTCCTTTTGTAATAGAAGAGTGCTATTTATAGACATACTTTGTAATTTGTTCATGTGAAGCTTTTTCCACAAAATGCTAAAATACTGCAGCAGTCTTATAGATATCTCTGCTTTTAGTGGTTAACTTCCATCATATGTTTCTATGAATCCTAATCTTTTTATGTAAATTATCCTGCATATTTGGTAAATGTCTTTCCTCCCTTCATGTTATAACTCAATGTGAAGTTTCTTGGAACAAGGCTGTACTATTTTGAGTAGTATGTTATACATATACATTGTAGAGCAGAAAAACAAGAAATCATGTCCAGCATTATACCAAAGAGGAAGGATTTTTCCCCCACCCTACCAACACTACTTGTTTTCAAATCTGATGGTCTTAATGTTCAACTGTTGTATTATGACTTATTCTATGTCTTTCAACTAGTTCATAGTATTTGCTTCTGGGTATCACCTGAAGCAAAAGTGAACCTTCTGCATATCAGTCTTTCCTTAATTTTAGTGTTATGTATCAGAGAGCACTGTAAGAGAGCTTAATTCATGCTTAAAACAAAAATTAATCCATCTGTCACTACCTCACCTACTTTTCTGTGTGAGTAGGTATTGATTAATTGCATCCAAAGATAATACTGAAATAAAGCTGAAACTTCTGGGAGCTAGCGAGATAATTTTTTTTGCATTTTGGCAACTGCCAACAGTAAAATTTGAAACCAAATCTTTGGATGTAAAAGTGCAGTTAAATTAGCTAACTTACTATGTCCCATACTTGGAAAAATTTTGAAGTGAGTGCACACTAGCAGAACATTTGCTTTGGTTTCCACTTATGATCAAAACTTAGATTTCTGGGTATTTGTTATAGATGAATATTGGAAACCCTCTAAAGCAGCATTTTGATATCTTAATGCTTAGGCACATTCAAAATACTCTTGTTGCCTTTAGCTACACCTCTTTTGAAATATGTGCATTATTCTTTTTGATGTTTACAGCACTTATGCATTTCAAATGGGTTATTTGTCCTAGGAGGAGGGTATCTGACTCCTTCCATACATTTCCATTCTTTATTTCCCGTCTCGTTTTTTTAATCTTTCTGTGCCTTCTTTGGGAACTTCATTATATTATTCCTTCTTACACTTCTGGGAAATTCCCGTCTTTTGCAAGGTAAAGTAAACCTTACTTGGATTTTATACATGAGTAATCATTGGACACGTGTAATGAGTCACTTTCACAGTATACCTGGTCTTTTCCAGACAATGGCTGGGTGACATAAAACTGCTCAAAACAGTCTTTTCATCAGCAAACTTGCTGAGGGTCCACTCTGCCCTGTCATCCAGATCATTAATGAAGATGTTGAACAGAATTGGACCCAGTATTGACCCCTAGGGTACACCACTAGTTACTGGCCTCCAACTAATCGCCTAATCAACCTAATCACCTAGACTCGACCCCTGATCACCACCATCTTGGCTCAGCTGTTCAGACAGTTTTCAGTCCACTTCACTGTTTTTTCATCCAGCCCATACATACTTCATTTGATCATTTTTATTGGGTTTTTTTAATTCTTTTTATTTACTTTCTATTCTGTTTATAATTTCTTTAACTGAAATTTTGTGAAGCTGCATGAGTGCAAGTCTTGGTTTGCTGGCACTGAGAAAGCCTGGGTGAATGCCCTCCTGTCCTCAGGAAATTCAAGAGTAAGAATTGATTCCTTTCACAAATTATGATGATCTGGCCTCTACTGGCTCAGAATGGCTCGTTATTTCAATACCTCCTTTGTCAGATGGAAGTTTTAAGACTTTATAGCCCAGAAATAAATTACACTGTATTTAACAACTTCTAACCCTGAATAATCTGCAGTTTGTGTCCTGGTGGCTTTCAAGAATCAGTTCAGTTCTCTGCTGTGCTTTATTTGTTGTCTCATTAAATGCCTCAATATTTTCTTTTCTTATATCCACTTTGTGTTTTTATTTACATGGTCTTTAGTTGTATGGAGATCAGTGATGTGTTAATTTAGGATCCTTTACACAGTGGGAAAGATCTCACTTAGATGTCCATGAAGCGTTGCCTCACACAGATTGAAGCTAAATAGTTTGAGATGTTAACAATGACAAATAACTTTGATCTTTGTAGCAATAAATGTAATGTTATTTAATCCAATTTCTCTCAATTCTTGGCATGCATAGACAACCTCAATAAGTAACAATTAATGTTGAAATTTTGTAGTGCTTAAGGCAAAGATCCTCAAGATAGCAGTGTGCTATAGGAAAACTGCAGAGAAGAGATCAGAAGTATTGTCAGTGACTTGCTACCTCATAACAGCAGTGAATCCTAAGTGGAAGTATCGAATCCGAGGTGGAAATAGAATCACGATGCTGGAACATATCCCAAACAGAGAATGCAAAACATCTCCAGACGTCCTGGGGTAGATTAATTCCTTACTCCAGGTGGAGCTTAAGGCAGTGTGAGAGATCAAGGCCCACTAATGGCACTAGAGCATTGCCTAAAGCCAAATCCAATATTTCTGAGAAAAATTAATCCACCTCCACATAATCCACTTGTCCGCCCAAGGCAATTGACAGAAATGTTGAAGTTGAAAAAACAGAATACTTAAATTTTTCAGTATGTGTAAAAGAATAAAATGCATACTTTAAACTGAAATTACCTTATTAAATTGTGGAAGCATCTATAGCTGACTCTTTTTATGTTTGGCTTCTATTAATGTAAATTAAAACAAGCAAAACCCCACCATATTGAAGTGGAATTTTTAGAATTATTGACTCTGATTTGTATTTCAAAGTTACCAAATTTGGCATTGGTTTTGTGTTTTCAAGGCTGCTGACTTGGAGACCAGTCAGTGGGGAGTTTGGTTCTGGATCTCCCTCTGATGCAAAACTGGTAAGCTGCTGAAATAAAAAATATTTTAAAAGCTTGCAAGAGTTTGCTACAAATGTGTTGTGAATAAGTCAAAGTATACTTAGTTTAAACCCATTTTTCAATTTTGATTTACTTGAAAAAGTTTTTTTTTTCCAGATAAAGTGCTATTTAATGCTTAAAAGAGGCAAGGAATTAATTGAGAAAGAGAAGTATGTATTTGTCTGCAGCAAAGTTGGCTTCAAGATGTTGGCTGTAGGTTATTATCTGTGTATGTTTTAGGTAGTGTCCTGTGTCTGGGAGGTCTCTAGTGCTGTATTTAGAGTCTGAGTTTTTTTCTGATTTGAGGCATGGCTTTTGTTTCATTTTGCTCAGTATTCTCTTTGATACATTGGCATGATGAGAAAATGCCAGAGGTCAAAGATTGCCAGTTAGATTTACTTTTTTTCTTCATATTTTTCTGGTAATAAGAGTTTAAATGTCAGTGTTTAAAATAGAAAATATGTATAACCATCAGATTTCTTAGCACTGATTGAATAAACTGATGTAAAATTTTGATTTGCCAACATGTGGCAGCCCTGTAGCTACTTTACTACTGATCAGAATCAGTTCAACTTTTGGACATTCTCACAAGATTGCTGCATGAAGTTCTTTATAGATCAATGAAGCATTTGGTAAAAATTGCTCAAGGCTCTGGTCCCAAATGAGTTCTACTAACAGAGGCTGACTCCCACCATTCACCTTTACGGAGTATTAACGTGATTTACTTACAACAGTATGTAGATGTTTGTGATGGCTGGTTCTCATTGTACAGGTATTTTATATCGGTGTGACTGAATGTGCTTGCTGTATCTTGTCTAATTTGTAGTGGTTTGATGTGTAAAACATTTGATCTAAATGCTGGCTACATTTTTGATCCATTTATGCCAAATATAATAGCATGCAAAAGTGGTGAATATATTAAATGTTTTAGTCATGAATAAATTGAAAGATCTTTTATCTTTGAAATAGTTTAACATGAATGTTTTAAAAAAAATCTTTTTATGTCTTCAGTGTAAAAAGACACTTTACAACTTCAAAATTAACAGAACTTGTGTAACAAAGAGTGTTAAAGGAGATAGATTTTGGATCATTTCTTTTGGTAGGATAACATTTTTGCAGGCTTTAGATATTTCCGTCTGATTTTTATTGTAGATAAATAGGTTTTTATTGTAGATCAAGGTAGATACTTCATTTCCCAGTACTGGAACCTTGCTGCAAACTTCATACACTTTATCTGGTAAAAGTCAAGCTAACTGTTTGCTGACATACTAGTGCTTGGATGGCATACAAAAAACCTGCATGCGAAATACTGCTCATTGACTTTACTGTGTAATTAAATTTTCAATTCTTTCTTAGTAGGTCATTTTTGTAGTACATCCTTCTTGAGTGTTAGTATCCAATATGACTGAAGTGAATGAAAACGTGCAGTGTTGAAACAGTAAATATCTTAAGCTATGAAGAGCACAACACTAGTGACAATGAGCTTGCAGAAGTTTTCTGTAAGTTAATTTTTTTCTTTTGTTTTCTTTCCAGGATACAATCTCACAGAAGTCAGTAGATATTCATGATTCTGTTCAGCCTAGATCTTCAGATGGACGTCTATATCAACCCAGCGCAGGGTCCACTGTAGGTGAAGAAATGAGTAAAACCAGGCCAACAGCAAGTGCGTGTTTTGTAGTGATTTGGCATTGTTTATCTGTTAGTATTTAGCAGATGTTTGATATCTTTTGTTAATATGCCTAGCTAGAACTTCAGAAACATGATGTGAAGGAAATTATGGAATTTTTGTTTTCATGTAGTATGACAGAATTCTGTTGGACTCTTGTGGGTCCACATTTTTGACCTGTGCTTTAAAAAAATCTAGAGTTCAGCTGCTAACTTGTAGGCTTTTTACTCAAAGCAAAATATGAAAAATAGTACTCTTCTTATAATGCTATTTAAATGTGTATTTTTTTTTCTTAAGAGCAAAGTTCTTTCTGTGCAGAATGCAACAGAAGCAATAGCTGGGGAAAAAAAAAGTGTATTTAAACTGATTTGAAGAGAGTATATTAAACCCTTAAGATGCTTGTGCAGAGTTATGTGTTGGTGCTTAAAATGCTCGTGTCTGGTGTTATTAGTACCTGCCACAAGTACAAATAAGCATCAGTGATATCGGCACTATCCTGAGCCTCCTCTGCCTGTGGAGAGGCTCATCCTCTGGTTCATTCCATTGCACTGATGCTAACAAGGTCACTGGTTTTGGTGATTTTTAGGTAACATTTAATATTTGTCCAAGAGATGGCAGGTGACTTTAAAGTTAAGAAATAGTTTTTTAAAACCTGCTAGTTGTTAACATGGTGATCAGTCCTGGTTTCAGAAGAGTGATTCAGATGGGTGGATTCCAGGCTTGGTTTGTGAATGTGTTTGAAGTTAAGCTGTTCTTAAACTTAGCCCCAAAATAGCTCAAAAAAGAAAAAAAGTATTGCAGTTCTTTGGTTAACAAGCAATTTTATTTTTCTTTCCTTTAAAGAATTTCCAGAACAGAAGTTGTTTGCTGCTCTTTTGATCAAATGCGTTGTACAACTGGAACTTATTCAGACTATCGATAATATTGTATTCTTCCCAGCAACTAGCAAAAAAGAGGATGCTGAGAATCTAGCAGCAGCACAAGTAAGCATAACTGATACGTTCTACTCTTTTTAGCAGCTTTTTCTGTAGTGGATAAAGTTTCTTAAACTCCTGTAGCATCTTGTGATTTACAATTTTTAGAAGCGCTGGAGAACTTCCAGCGGACTCTTAAGATCTTTTACATCTTGCATTAAATTGCATTTGCTGTGCTGGGGCTGCACACTGTGGAGAATAAAACATGTATTGCTCAAAAGGGATTTATGTAACTGGGATCTGGATACAAATTTTAATACAATTTTAAGTTTAAATACAAGTACAGATGAAAACAGGGTAGGATTGAGTTGTCACAGGAGCTTGCTGAAGACAACTGTGGATTTTTTTCTTGAAATCTCTTTTTTTTTTAATAGAGAGATGCAGTAGACTTCGATGTCCATGTGGATACACAAGATCAAGGGATGTATCGTTTTCTAACATCACAGCAGCTTTTCAAACTTCTTGATTGTCTGCTGGAATCTCACAGATTTGCTAAAGCATTTAATTCAAACAATGAACAAAGAACTGCTCTCTGGAAAGCAGGTGAGTCAGTCACCTTGGAGAAATATTTTGCGAGAATGTGTTACTGTCTTTGATGAAAAAACAAGTCAAAAGTACTTGGATGCTGAATACAAAATTGAATATTAGACTGTAACTTCATAACCCTAGAATCCCTTAGAGGAGGAGACTTCATCTGTGCAGGTGCAAATATATTTTCGATTTCCTGAAATTTTAAGGTTTCACTGGGTTACAGCTGCCAAGCTGATCCCTGGCTGTAGATGTGAATCCCATGTTTGGAAGCTGCAGGCACAGAACCCCAAAACTTGTTAGGGGTTATAAGTGAAGTATATGTCATTTTCTGAAACAGATTGAAAATGAACATTCTGTAGTATTGTGTTTATTTAATCTATTTCTTGCACCAAAGTTAGCTATATTCATATTTTTAACGGTGAATGCATGCTGTGAGTATACAGCAAGCTGACTTGTGTACTGAGGTATGCATACAAAGAACAACTTCAGCTTGAGTGAGGCAGTATTAATATTTGCGGGTATGCTTTTTGCTAGTTTGGATCTCCACTACCAAGGGAGTTTAATTATACAGTAACAGCTTTGGAAGCGGCAGTATTGTAGACATTTGTATCAAAACCAAGCAATAAAACAGTATATACTGTAGGTATATGAGTGAGACAAAATCGTCCATTGTTCAGGTGGTTTGAATACACTTTTATCATACACCCAGGTTTCATGTTGTCTTGGAAGCTTATATGAAAATGTGTGCCAAACACAATTACAGAGTATATATGTAGGTTTTTAACTTTAGCAGTACTCCATTGTACTAAATGTTGTGAGAGACTACTTACATAGGGTGGTTCTTCTAATTGTCTATGCGCAGAAGATGCTTAGAAGGAGCAGTGGGGGACTGTAAGGAAAAATTTCAGATGAAACAAAAATCTAAATGGATGCTTGGAATTTCTCTAGGTTTCAAAGGCAAATCAAAGCCTAATCTTCTGAAACAGGAGACTAGTAGTCTTGCCTGTGGGTTGCGCATTCTGTTCCGTATGTACATGGATGAAAGCCGTACCAGTGCATGGGAGGAAGTCCAGCAAAGACTACTAAAGTAAGGTCCATGTAGCTGAAGCTGTTGATGTTATTTCTGGTGTTAAAGAATTTATTTTTTTTTAATCTAAAAGTATAGAACTCCTCTGTTTGCAGTACACTTCCTAGAGCTCACACAGTATGGTGCTGGTCACAGCTAATATTTAAGAGTTTCTATGTTGTGTGGAGAGTGCTGTGTCTCCAGCTACTAATGCTGCCTCTGCTTTTTGTTCTCACTGCATGTCTTGCAGGAGAGAACAGAGGTTTTGTCACCTCCTTTTTTTGTAGCATGTGGGTAGGGGGGGATTGTTACAGCTCCTCTTTAGAAAAAAAAAAAAACAACTGTCACATAAACTCTGCTTCTTTCTTTCAGTAACCTCAGATGTTTCAGGGAACTGATGCTATTTGTTCTCATCTGCAGAAATGAGCACTGGGTTTGAGGAGGCTATGGGCATACGGAAGCTTTTAGCTTTTTGGTTGTTCTTTACTGTGAATACTAAGGTTCATCTGAATGTTTTCAGTTTACAATGTTGTCCAAGCAAGTGTTGGAAGAACAGAGGGCTTAAAAACATGGCAGTAACGCAGTTAAAGTATTTTAAGGTTTATAGACCAGGAGCTGAGCTGAAAACTACCTGGTTACAGCAACATGAGATTAATTTTTAACGTCTACATATCATTTTGTCATATGGATTTTAATACCTCTCAGAGAGCACTTGATACACTTTAAATATATGCACAAACAGCTCGATCGTGTTTTGTGGGCATGCTTAATACTGAAATCTATTAACTATTACTCATCAGACTTACAGTAGCCTTCATGAAATGATGGTGTTCTACACCAGAGCTCTACACCAGTATAGTTGCAAAGCCAAGGCTTCCTCTCTGCAGTAGAGCTCAAAAGAAAATGTTAGTTACTAGGTTTTGTGTCTTTTCTCTCTAGTGTCTGCAGTGAGGCTCTGAGTTATTTCCTCACTCTTACGTCAGAAAGTCATCGGGAAGCCTGGACTAATCTGTTACTCTTATTTTTGACTAAAGTCCTGAAGATAAGTGATGAAAGGGTAAGTAACTGTTCGTAATGGTATTTAATGGTATTTAAGACAACATTTACAGGTAAGAAGTAGTTCTTCACACACAGTTCTGTACTTGACTTTAGAAGCTCTTGCTGCTCTGCAGACACTCGTTGAGAGAACATACATTGAACATATATTGACAGATACTGACAGTAGTAAGGCAGAGTGAGTGATAAAATGTGTCTGAGAAGATTTAAAAGATGCTAAAATCCTTGAGTAGTGTGTGTTAAGTTGCTTTTTTTACCCCTCTCCTGTTGAGGAAGAGATTTGGTGGTTGATATTTTATTCAATGGAATAACTCCTGTTTCTGCCTCCAGTGCTACAGGTACGTCACCTTGACCTTCTCCAAAGCAATTCTGCAGTAAATAAATTCATACTTAGATTTCCCTCTATGTCTAACAAAACTGAAATATTAAGTGAAAGGGGTCAACTACAACAAAAAAAATTAACTGATAATTGAAAAATTCTTCCTTTTGCAGAAGATGCGTTAGCAAGGAGCTCTGTGTAGCTAGTGAGGATCTGCCAGCATACATCACAGCTGCCCTGGCCTTATTCTAGCACTGCTAGCTTCAGTTAGAAGGATGTTCCTGCTTGTACTTTGTGGGTTTCTCACCTTGACTTAGAGTGTTTAAAATTCTTAATTTGCCACACACCTTCTCAGGTGTATGGATGCATAATAGAATAATTTGTTCTGTTTTCTCCTCAGTTCAAGGCTCATGCCTCGTTCTACTATCCTCTGTTGTGTGAAATTATGCAGTTTGACCTTATTCCTGAACTTCGAGCTGTTCTGCGAAGGTTTTTCCTGCGGATTGGTGTTGTTTTCCAAATATCCCAACCACCAGAACAAGAGTATGGAATAAGCAAGCAGTAGCAGATAGTGACTGAATATTGCTCTGTTTAAAAGTTTATATTCCTCAGCTAAATAAACGGACCAGGTAGCTGAGCCATTCTGTCTGGATATCCATACAGATGGTCTGGCAATGCGTACCCAAGGGTTAACGGTACAGATGCTTACAACTGTAATTAAGGCTTGCAACACTCCAGTCCCTTTATTTCCTGATGGATTATCTCTATCGGTTTCTCTTACCTGGCTTATGGTGAGCACTGAGCCAGTTTTTAGCACAGTCCTCGTGTCAGCATGGGCTGCAATATCCTTTACTGTCCTGGACAGCGGTTTAGCAACAGATGTTTATGGCGGGTGTGAAAGTAAAATGTACCCAAAGAACTATATATGTAAAGGTTTGAGCTTCTGCAAGAAGTACAACTCAGGAGAGCTGTATTTTGAAGAATAAAATGTTTATAGTGAAAAGAAAATGGAGATTATTGTTCATGGTAAGAGATATTTAGCAACTATGTCTGATATTCTAAGATTTTTGCACACTCAGGCTGTCTGAGACATTGGTAATCATCCTTCTGTGAAAAATGTACAGAGATGCAGGTCTGTAATATAAACTCTTTAACACTATACAGTTCTTCCTGAATTGTTTAATTTCTGTATTATTGGTTTGCTGAAAACCCATAACACTTCATTGTTTACCTAATGCACTAGAAGTTTGGGTTTATTTTTTAGGGTTGTGATTGATTTTTTTTCCTTTTTTTCCTTTTTCTTTTCCTTTTTGTTTTTTCCTTTTTTTTTTTTTTTTTTTTTTTTTTTTTTTTTTTTTTTTTTTTTTTTTTTTTTTTTTTTTTTTTTTTTTTTTTTTTTTTTTTTTTTTTTTTTTTTTTTTTTCATTTTTTGTTTCCTTGTAGCCCAGAAGTTAGTGTTGCTGGCTTTTGTCAAGAACAGAGGTAGAAATATCATGACTGACATAACTACCTGTAATATACTTGTTTTAGGGCTTTTAAATATAACGAGCCATTGAAATATGATGATCCTTCAAGGACTGGAACTTGAATCACTGCAAACAAGTCTAGGTTGTGTCTGCTGTCAGATGTTTTTTGTTTGATGTAGATTTCACTCTTATGTACAGAATTTAATGTTAAATATATTCAAGTTACAAATCTGGCATGGTTTGGGGATGGTTGAATTTATTGGAAATGTATTCATACTGTGAATTGTGCGCTGATGGTTAAAAGACAAGATTGTCAAGCATTCTGTATTACAATGGATGTAGAAATTTTTTTCAGATGGACAAAATGTATATGGTACAGATATGTAAAGTTTTCTATGTAAAAAAATTCTGTACAACTTTCTGTACAATATTTGGTTCTCATCTGGCATATTGATTCTAATCAGGTTATAGGTCAATAAAGTTTTTGAACTCTTTCATCAGTGCAATCAAAACCAGTCTAATCCACAGATACTTGTTTTACAGTTCCCTTTGCCTCTTGTGCTCTCGTTTCAAAGGAACAATCCCCAGCCCTCTGGGGACAGAAAGGTGGGTGCCCTTTGGTTGACTAGGATCTGTCTTCTCACTTTTACACAAATACAGGGTGAAAAAGAATGGTAAGTTTAAAAAGAAAAAAAAAAAGTAAAAGTGCACAGATAGAAACTCCAATACTGTGTTTGCTTTCTGTGGATTAGAATACTAATACCCAACAGACAGTGGAACAAGGGCGGATGGGGGGGAAAGGCTGGGATTACAGTTCATCAGACTGCTCACTCAGAATACAGCAGCCAGCTGAGCATTGTCAGTGTCTTTGATTTCATAAGTAAAAGTGGAATTGGATTAGTGTGTGTTCTCACAAAAATCATGACTAGCAAAGGGGAGAAGCCTGAAGACTGAGAAGGTGGATGAGGAAGGCTGCTCTCGCAGAGGAATGAATCTCCCTGTAGCTGTTCACAGCAGGCTTCAAAAATCAGCGTAACCAGGTCAGTGACGTAGCTATGGAAAAGCCAGTGAAGAAGGGAATTAAAAGGCAGGACCTGGGACTAGGAGAAATGTTAATTGGGGTGGAGCAACACCAAATTGCATTTGTCAAAGTCAGAAGAGGGAGAATTGAGGTTATTTTAATTAATTGTAATTGTACAGCCCAATTTCCTCTTGGGCTGTATTTTATTTTTTCAGTTTGTTGCGTAATGTTTAAATCTTAAAAGTGTACCAGCCAAGATGTGAGGTCTTTCTTGTCCATTTGACAGTGATCAGTAATAATTCTTTGAGTATCTATAACATGACCCAGCCCTACTGCTGCCATACTCTCCCCCATGCCTGTGACAAACTGGGTTCTTTGTACCATTATGGAGGTGTTCCTGGCACTGGATGAGCCTGGATGCCCCAGGGAGGATAGCTGTACGGAAGAGTGAAGTCATGGTACTAAATATCGTGGACCAGTGAGGTTAAAATAAGTTCAGTGGTTCCAGGTTGCTGCAGAGGTGAAGGAAGCAACTTGAGGGAATTCTGTGCAGTGTTCTAGACATGAACTGGAAGAAACACCTGTGATGGGCAGTGACACTTACAACAATTCTGCAGTTAAACCAGGCTGGCTTTTTAGGATAATGCTGAATATATACTTCTCTCAGGAGGTAAGCCCTTGATTAAAGTTAGGCATAAGAAAAAGCTATGTAAGGCACGAGACAAGGAAAAAGAGAAGACAGCTTCTGTATCGTGGCTGCAGTCAGTACAGTGAATGTACCACAAAGTTCAACTCATGAAGCAACTGAAAAGAGATATCGGGCATCAAAAACAAGGGGAAGGCTGGCAGATGAAATATGTAAGATGGGCTTCAGCATGAGAGGTACTGTGGCAGGGTGATAAGTGTATTGTAAAAATTTTAATTTTTATCTGCTTGAAATTATTTTGAGGTTCCTGCCTCTGGGAAATTCAGAATCAGGCACAGGCCTATGCTGTGTGCTCTAGTCTAGGTCTCAGATTGCACTAAGACCCTGCGTTACTTACTGGCCTTGGTGTCCACACCCAAACTAGGGAATGTGATCAGGCTTGTGGCTGATGAGCCAAAAATCTCATGGTAAGAATGAGCCTGATTGGGCACTTCCTCTCGGGGAAGGAACAGGCTATCCCTGTCAGGAAGCTAAGCACAACACCCTGCTGCAGTACATCTCTCTGCTGGGGCCTTCAAGCAGGTAGACAGAAGCTTTGAAGGTGGCTTTGAAGGTTGCTTCCATCAACACATCCTTCTTGCTAAGGCTCAAGCTCTGTGCTTTTATTCAGCACCTCTTCCCTCTGTTTTTCTTCCTTATTTGAAGACAGGCTCATGAGTAAATGTAAGCTGAAGCAAATGCTAAATTAAGAAAATGAGAGTCTGCTTTCACACTTCCAGTAACAAAATAATTTATTAACTCTTAAATCAGAACCATAAATTAAATATATGCAACAATATCTGTATTTCCAGCATGTAACAGGTTAGGGAACGTAAGATACATTGCTAATAGTCATTTTTCTGTGGGACTCATTGCTGAGCTTTCACACAGGATAGCACTCACTCATCACTGCATGAAAAGCAAGTGCCCTTCTCCAAGTTACTTATTCTTGGTAAAAGCTTAAAATGCATCTGTGCTGTTGGGTTACTCTATTTCCAGACAGTTTTGGAGTTTAGCTATAAACAAAGCTAAAAAATAACTTTGATGATTTAATATCAAAGTCACACACACACCACAAAAAAAGGGGGGGGGGGGGTAAGTCCAGGTTTGAGGCTGAAACTTAACTTGTATAAAAAGTGCAAAAAAACCACCACCCTATTCCTCCACTTCCCACATCATGCTATATAAAACATCCTTGCTCTACACCTGCCACGCTGCAGCTTCTGTTACTTTATTATTGCTCTTTAAATTACACACACAGCTCCACACTACATCCATGGAAGAGAGTGATCCCTACAAGAAAGTGCAGGAGTGCTGACAGTCCCTCCCCAGCTGCAAGGCACAGCTGGTTCCTGCGGCTCTGCTCAGCCGTGGGCAGTTGAGAGCCCTTGCCAGCTGAGCGGGAGCGTGTTTTCAGGTGAAAGCTTTGCTGGGCTTGGCTGTTCAGCCATGAGCCTTTGGAGTGTCTCTGAAGTTCCTGGTCGCAGCCAGGCCTCTGTTGCAACTGTGTCACCAGAACTGGGCCGTCTGCCAGAGTGAGATGGAGCGCGCTTCAAAAGGTCATCGGCTTCGCCTAGGGAAACATTATCACCTGAGACAGAAGGAGAGCAACATGCATCTGTTAGAGAGGGCAAAAGCTTATCACACCTGTTTGTTATATTTAACAGGCTTATTTTTCTGCAATAAATGCATAAATAATGCTTTTATATTACATTTGTTTCTACTTAACACACATCTTTGATGTTCTTGGGAACTGGGCCCATGTAGGGTCAACAGCTAAAGACTCCAAGTCTCCTTCCCCTGCCAGATCAACAAAGGGGGCTACCAGTTCCTGTACAAAACTTGCTTCATCATGAATTTTAACACTTTGTATGCTCCATAAAATTCTTAAGAACCTCAGATAAAGATTTTTCTTTGGTATTGCCACTTGATAATTCACAGTCTGTAGTTGGAGACTGGGAACAAGTAGATCAATTTCCTTTATGTGAAATACTGATTTGGAACTTGAGTGGTATCTGGACTCCAGCTAAACACTGACTGCAGCACACCCCAAACTCTGACTGGAGCACCTCCAGCCCCTAGATGAGCACTAACTCCATGAGTGCCCTGGAGCAGATATTAGTGTTTCTCTTCTGTCAGCCTGCACTTTCCAGGAATCAGTGCTGCTGCCTGCTGTGGAGCATTGCAGGCTCCAGCATTCCTTTACCTAAAGGCAAAGAGGAATGCCAAAAAAAGTCTCAAGCAATTTAGGCAACTTCTCTTACATACAGCAGGGTCTCAGACATGTATCTAATGTGCTCAAACCTGTGAGAAGTCTCACTTTCTATCAGTCTGCTCTTGATGATGCAGTTAGCAACACACATACACTGCCCTTTGGAGAAGGTAGCTGCTGGCTTGTGGAGTCTTCACCACCCAAAGCACCCACCAGGTCTACACTGATGGGAATGGTTTCTTTGGGTGGGAGAAAACAGGAGGAGGCCTGGCTCCACTATGTGCTAATTTTCCAATTAAGAAAACAATTCTATGGTGGCTTTAGGATTCCCACATCAGTCCCATGAAGGAAAGTGAACTACTGTGCCAACAGGATCAGCTCTTAAATTTATGAAAGCCTGTAAATTGCCACCTCCCCATCATTTAAAGGGCAGATAACCAGAGTTCCTTAGCTATATATTTGACAGAGTGGTTTTCTCCCAGCAGTGTCTCTGAGGGTGGAGGAGAAATAACAGTCCTAGCTGTTAGGAAAGCAAAAAGATGCCATAAAGGGTCTATCAAACTGCTAGGGAAAGGGAGTAAAACCATTTGGCTTCACTAATTGTTTTTGTAATGTCACTGTGTATGAGGAGGGAACAGGAGCACAGGCAGCAGTGCAGCCCTATCAACCACAGCTGAGCAAAAGGATCTCTTGCTCCATTTCCAAGAGGCACATATTCTAAGGAAGAGCTACATACAGACACATAAATATATATTATATATATATATATATATATATACACATGCATGTAAAAATTACATATTTCTAAAGGCTGAAGCTCTGGAGACCATGACAAACAGAAGGCAAACAAAATAAAAAGTATAGTTCACACAATATGAGATGAAATGATAAAAGAGGTGATATAGAACAAGGGCAGAGAAATAAAAGAAGTTCACAAAAAATGTTTGGGTGGAGGAAAATTAGTATGAATGGGGTTTTTTTCAAGTGACTTAAAAAACACAGTGAGATAATTAAACAAAAAAAGGATGAAAGGCTTGTAAGAGTACCTATAGCAACAGAATCAAAAAAATTGTCAGCATCTGTACTCTCATTAAGTCTGTTAAAAAGATATTGATACTGTAATTGCCTAGACAGCATAGCAACCGCCTCCTAAAAAAAGGGAGATTTCAGACTCACATGAAAGAGTCATTAGCACAAAGTGTATCAGCTGGGTCATAATCCATGTGAGAAATTAAAGGCCACTAATGGTTGCCATAATTGGTACTTCATACACAAAGTGGATCTACATGGAGAATCTAAATTTGATCTATTACATGGTCACAAGATGTGGACAATAAATTCAAGTGCGTGTACAGTGAAGGAGGTACCAATACCAACCTCAAATATTGAATGATCATTTATGGGAACAAACCAATAGAAAATCCAAATGAACTAGAAAGTGAAGTACTTCTTTATACACAATTTTTTGGTGTATCTTCATGCTGGTTGGATCACAGACATCTAATTCCTAGGAATGCCAATAAACTCCCACAGGCACCCTATCAACATTAATCAGTCAGCAGTTTCATCTCTTTCCACAAACATTTCAGCTAAGCAGCTGGATATCCACATCCTACTGCTAGCAGCGACACATCACAAAAGTGGTACAGACAGAAGTGTGAGTGGCTGATCAGACAGGAATTAGAGCATCTTCTCCTATTACCCTCCTCTAAACTTACTCTAAAAAGATGTGTTGAAGTTTGCTGGGGAACCTCTTCCACCAGCTACAGAACTCTACAAGTAATCATTCCTGTTGCTCACTGTTAAACTACAGGCAGTCTATTAATATTTCTTCCTTTAATTATTGTAATTAGTATTCACTACATCACTTCTACTACACAGAGCATACCTAAGTAAGCAGATTTCTGCTGGAGCTCAGTCAGTCTGTGCAATCGTTCTTCATTCTTGCCTTTCAACTGATCAACATTGAGGCTGAAGTTCGAGTGCAAAGAAAAGCCATCAGGCTGCAGCAGTGGTGTCTGCTCTGGTGGAACATCCTCCTGCAGAAAATGAAAAAATGCACAGATCCTTCAGTTAAATAGAGTACTTTGTAAAAGGGCAAATAGCTATACACATACACCCTCTGTACCCACACCATCCAGCCACTACAGAACCACAGGAACTGCCTGGCAGCATTAGATCTGTGCTCTACCTTCATACTTAAGCCAATCTGGTTATCATACGTACAGCACACTCCAATGCTTTCTGCTTTATTCGTCTCCTCTCCCTCGCAGAAGGTGGAAGCTGTGGTGATAAATTAACTTCTTCTAAGGCAGGAAACGTTTCCCCATTAGCACCTGGAAGAAGAGATGAAATCATTTTCAAAGAAATCAAAATACTAGACAGTGCTCAAACCCATTATGTTTTGAAATAAGCCAGTGTGTTATGCTTGACAATCACAGCAAGCAGAGCATATATCCAATAAGGACATCTCGCATGAAGCTCGTGATATCCAGGTGCAGACAAAATAACATAGCAATGGATAAACTTGAAGCAAAGGCACGGAATATTTTGAGATATACATTGAAATCTCTCTTGTCTAGATAAGGCATTTCATATCCTGCAAATCCACCACCTACCTTACATCCTCATCTTGTTTATACCCAGGCCTTTAGAGAAAACAAGGACTACTCAAATGAGTCTAGTATCTCTGCTTGAAAGAGAGAACACTAGGCAAATTGGAGGCATAAAAGAATACAATCATGTAATAAGTGATGTATGTAAATAGATGATAGTGTTACATGGAGTATATGATAATGTAATCAACGCCTTAATCGCATCTTATTTTTTCATTTTTAGCTTTTTCATGTAATAAAGTATTAGAATCTGTTCACACAAAACTAAGTAACCAGATAAATTTTTAGCATATTTCTATCACATTACAGGGCAGCGGGGTGGGGAGAGGTGTTCTATTTTTATATCATAACTGAACCCTAAGTTGATGTCACCGCTTCACACTTGTTTTGTCTATTTCCCCTTCCTTTGCTGATCCTGAAAACTACTTCAAATGAAAAATCCTGCTTTTAACCAAAGCCACAGATAAAAATCTTTGGTATATAGAAACTTATCTAGTTTCATTGATAAGCACTTGCAGGAATCTACTGCATCTCCCTACAGCAAAGAATAAAACCATGGAACATTATTTCCCAGAGATGACTGAAGAGAATTTCAAGGTACTGTTATGCCGGCTAATGGAAAATAATGCACAGAGGCCTGAGCTGGTTGCGGTTTTTTTGAAAAAGAGAAGATTGGTTCTAGCCTTATTATTTCTAGTGACTGGAAACAAAACACACCTGAAACCAGCAGTGTTCATACTTCACACGCATGTATGTAAAAAAGAGCCATAAGACAATGTGAGACATAGCCCTCTATATAAAAATCTTTTAAAAAAGCTAAAAACCATCTACTTCAGATGATTAAGAAGTAACAATGTTTACAAGTAAGATGTTGTAAGTTATGTGAAATGAAGTAAGGTGTGAACAGCAGAAAATGAGTAATTTAGAATTAATCACTACTTTATACCCATATAATCATACTTAAGCATGCTTGTAAACCAAAAGAATGAAAATGTAACAAGTTGCTGGCTGCACAGCACCGTTACATCTCACTATAGACAGCTCATAACTGTAAGTTGTAAGTGATTGCTATTAAATTATTTTCTTTGCGGCAGAACAATAAAAGAGCATTGCATATTCTACCATTGTAACACACTTGCTGAACAAATATTAACTTTTCCTTATCCAAAGCTGGGAAGATGTAAAAAAAATTTCCTCCACAAGGCTAACATCCCAGTCAGGGCACAATGAGCACAGAAACATGCTTTCTCATTAAAAAATGTGAAGTGGTGTAAGGCAAGTGAGCAGCATCATTAATTTCAGGTGTGACCTACACAGATTTATTGCAGTACAATTCCAGAATGATCTACATTTTAATTTGGAGGCATAATTTTCTAATACTTTAAAACCATAGCTACACTCACTGCAACTTTTAAAATAGTAATAATCATTAGAGAGATACATCATTAGATTAAATGACATGTTTGTACACTCATAACATGGTGAAGGGGAAGCACAAACTCACCGATAAAAGCGCTATCCGATTCCAACAGTGAATTTTTCAAGAATTCATTAGATTCATTCCTGAACTACAGAAGTGAAACAGAAGACATACAAATTCAGATGCCTCAATATCTCTGTGGGGCTAAATTACAATTAATGTAAATTAATTGCCAAGCTTCTGCAAAGCAAACAGCAGCTCTGGTGTTCTGCACTATTCCTTACTTTATGGCTATAAAAACCCTATACATTTTTAAATAGCTCTTATTTTCTTTAGACATTAGGGGTTTTTTTACATTTCTGTAGTAATCCCATTTGCTGAAATTGCCTACACATGGCTGCTGTTGTGGTGATTCGTGTAACACCCACATTTCCATCAAGAAATAAATCCTCATGCTTCTGCTTGAGTTTCCGAACAGCCAGCACCACAAGTGAGCTCTGCACCCAAGGTTTGTATGAAGTATTGATCAAATGAAGGAAATTCCTTATGTTTCACTTATCCCACCACATACAATCTTTGATATTAAAGTATTAAAATCACAGATTTTTCACAGTAATACCAAGCACTACAGAACTTAGTTCACTGCATAGCTGCAACCATTTGTTACAGAAATTCTACTACGGAATAATTTCTGTTGAAAACCAACTCTGAAATCAAAGCAGTAGAAACTATCAGAGGAAACAGAACAAAAGAAAGAAAATATTTTACTGCAAAGCATTGCTCTGAAGAAGAATTTCAGGCAATAAATTACAACTATAAAATGCATTAGGTTCCTTTTAATAAAAAAATGTTTCATGTCTGTGTATATTTACAGTATTATCCTTGAGGCTAATGGCTTTGCTCTGGCACAGTCTTCCATTGTGTATGGTTTCACATTCCCATGAGACACAATTGAACTCTATTATTCTGTAGTTTGGGCTAGTGCAGAATTCCAGGTTAACAGCCCTTCATTTCGCTCTTTTCACCATGTCAGAAAATAAACGTCCCATTTGAGACAACAGATCTAATCACTGACTGCCACATGCATCACTTAAGCCTCCTGAATTCAGAGCAACTGCTCCTGGCTTGGCTTTTTCTGCTAATTCCCAGTCCCAGCAGCAACGTAACACCATATGAATATAAAATAAGTACCAACTAACATAAAAAGAAGGGAGTTAAAGAATCAAGCTCTCTCTGTATACAAAGATAAACAACTTGTATGTCAAGTTTAAAGAAGCTGCTACTCACTGTATCGACAAGCAAGAGAACTAAATAAGCTTGCTGTCTTGTTACTTAAGTGTAATTGCTTTCTCCAAATCTCTGAAAGACACAATATCTCACACTTGAAAAAGGCAAAGCAATATAAAAAAAATAATGTGTTTTATTCTTACCAGTCCCATGGTTTGTGGGTTACTGCCAGAAGCAGAATCGTCTTCATCAACAAGAGCCACATAGACAAGGGACAAAACGATAGTGTTGACATAAGAACAGTTAGTACTAAAACATATTAAAAGTTTTATCAGCACATTATTACAAAAGAGGGACCACTATGCGTTACTTCTTTTAAATTACTCTCCCAAAGAGCAAACATACTTTTCACACTAGAACTATATTGTTCATAGCTAATAAAAATCAGCTAATAAAAATCCTTCCAGTGAAAGGAAGCATAACTATTTTTGTGGTTACTGAAAAACAATTTTTTAAGAATATATAATCACCCTTCATTAAAATCTTAAAACTGCACTAAATTGTGCTGAATTCTGAAAAATTTCTCTATACTGGAACAGTCAGAGCTACTTTTGTGCTATGTTTACAACGATACTGTAAACACTTGTTATAGAAAGTTCATGTTCAAGTGTTGACTGAATAATACAAAAAACATGAATGTGTGGGATAGTACCATGGTTTAAGCCGTCAAAGCAACACATTAGGCAAAAAAGGTTGCTGCATCAATATGTGGTTTCTCTCACACTGCTGAATCCTAATGCAACTGGAACATGGTACTGAGAAAACACACCAGGTTACGCAACTCCAGATGAAACAGGATTTAAGCAGAAACCTGCTTTGATGACCTCCTTACTATAATAAAGATTATCCTCCCTTACCTAGCATAAGTATTTTTGTTTCCTTGACATGATATTCACATATTAAATTTTATACATCACATATTTTTTCTTATAGTAAACACATTTGTGAATATTATTAAAAAACCTGGAAGTTAACGGTATTCAACATCCCAGTAGTTGCCAGTGCTGAACTACAACACTCTGAACTCCAGCTCAACTCAACAGCTAGGATACAAAAAACCCCAATAATGGAGAGAAATCTCTCTTAATTTATCAATTTTTGTTTAAACTTTCTATGATCTGCAAAAGACTGCCTTATTTATAGGGACACAGAAAGCAAAAATTTGAGACCTTTTAAAAAATCATTAATTTCTCAAGTTATAGTTCCACATATTTCTCTTTCACAATAAAGAGAAATTACTGCCTGTAATATGAGATTTCACCCACAGTACAAAAATACATATTGCTTTAACTCAGCTTTCTTTCTGCCTTAAACCAGACAATAAAACCACTCATCTATTTTCAATGAGGGGAAGATGATGAACTTGTCTCTGAGTAAAATAAACTGGAAATAGAGAGAATTCTCTTGCTCAGTACACAGTGACAGACTATAAATGATTATATGAAACAGTAGGAGAGAGAAGGAGAGAGGAAAGGCTGCTCAAGGATCCTCTATAAGCATCAGTGGAAAACCATTTTAAAAATCAGCTGCTTGTCTACCAACTAATCTAAATCGTCCAAGGAAATGCCTCTTTAGGTTGTCATCACGTAAGCCTTCATTATCCATTTGGCATTAGCATATGTCTAAAATGACTGCTTGTCCTTAAAATTAGTGAAAAAAGGCAAATTTGGTTTCTTGCAGGTAGAGGTTCCTCTCCAGACAACACTAAATTAAAGCCTTCTCAGACTAGCCTATTGAAAAATACTCTAATGGAGGAAAAACAAAACCAAACCCCACACAGACACCAGTTGAATTATGAGGCTAGTGAATTATTTTTCACCATTTCAGTCAATCTCACAAAGGGAAAGAGTAAAGACAATCCTACACATTCCACTTAGACATTAAACGATATTCAAGAGCTTGTAATTAACACAGAGGTAGTACAGATATGCCTATGTGCCACTGCAACGTTGTATTCTACGTAAGCAATGCTGCACACGTTGCTTGAACACCAGCACATCTGCCCAAGATGGAATAGGAATCATTTTTAACACTCACCAGCGTACCAAACAAATCACCTTGCAAGTAACTGTCACCCTTCACGTTGTGGTATCAATTCTGTTAATCTTACTCACATACGGGTCTATTAACAGGTAAAACAAACAAGCCTCAAACCATGACCAGTGATAAGAAGAGGTGTTCAGTTTTTCTAACACAGTGTGGAAAAGTGTAACTATTTTCCTTCAATATGTGTTTGGGGTTTTTTATGCCAAACTTTCACCGCATCTCTAAAAAAGTCTAAGGAGCAGGTGAGCAGCTGCATGGCAGTTTGGCTGCTAGCCAAGGAGATCCCACCACAGAAATAAAGTTACCTTCTCTTCAAAGATTTAGTTAGGCCAGTCTGAATTACAGAGACAAACACTTTTTTGAGAAATTTGTATCTTGCACTCGAAACTGAGTTCATTTGTATAGTGCAACTGTAACTTTTGGAAACATTGCAGTGACTCATGATATTTTAAAATAACGTTTAAAATAAATTGAGATACTGCTCTTTTATGACTTCATAAAAGATAGCTCCAAATGTAATGTTCATTCAGATAAGTGCAGTATACAAAAAAGGTGCATTACATTTATTTTTCACTGCTTCTGCAATATGCAGCCAAACTATTTTACTATTTTAGGATGTTAATATTTTGCTATATTAGGATAATCTGTATCACGCAATACAAGCAATATTTCGTTCTAGGACTGCAAAATAGTTGCGATATTTTACATGTAGTTTCTAAAGCACAGCCTATTTACAGATACAGATTTCTGAAACTTTGAAATAGTTAACCCGAGACTACCAAAATAAAAGGAATTTAATCCATTACAAGGAGATCAAAGTGAAGACACACTGGTTGCATTTTAACCAATTCACAGTTTTCAAAGCTATTTACTTCCTCAGGGAGAACTGAAGAAATGCCACAGGGAACTTACCTGCTAACGCTTTTATCACAAACTGCTTGGTAGTTTTCTTTAAGAACTACTTAAACTATTTTTCTCTTTCATTTATCCCAAGTATGAAGCACTAGTTAAACAACTTTCAGGGAACCAAAGAAAAACAGAGTAATTTAAAAAAAAAAGAAGAAGAAAAAAAAAGTATTTGATTTTTTTATACTTTATATTACGACAGCATTCCAGTGTTTTATGCTTTTATACTGCAGTGCTGACACTGAACTTGAAAGATGTAAAACTAGAGCTGGTGTTATTTAATTCTTATCAAATACAAAACAAATAAGCAAAAAATAATTGAAATTATCTCAGACTGTTCATTCCTTACCTTCTGTTTCTCTCCTCATTCTCATTCTGTCAAGTTTCTTCTGCTGCTCCCTCAACAGTGCCTGCTGTTGAATCTCTAGAGTCTGGTCATCTTTTGGAGGATCAGGATACATGTGCCTCAAGCCCATACGCGTTTCAGAATCTAGAGCAAAGATATTAAATTTAAACTTCTCCCTAAACCAATGTTTCTGAAAAAAAGTTTTAAAGAACTCGCTATAGATAAAAAGTCATTAAAAACATTAAAAATAACGGTGACAATGGCCAAGAGGATAAGCCACTCTAGCAATGATTCTACAATTTTACTATATTAAAAAATACATTTTCTAGTAAAGAAGATACAAAGTTACATAGAATCATATTTTGGTGCTGGGTGAAAACAAAACAAATTCACTCTACTTTCAATAAAATCGTAATATCAAATGCATAAGAAGTTTAAGAAGTCTAAGCAGCAAGGACTGGAAGCTAGGTGAGTGCTCTGACTGATAGCTGAGCATTACAATGCCGTCAGTTGTGTGCACTTGTAGAAATGGCCACCCAGAGAGATACTCACACATACAAAATGCTGTCTACAGAATATGTTGTGTATGGGCAGTAGCTGTGAAGATGGTAATTTTTATTTTTGTCTTTAAATCCTGGGTGACATAGAAGACAGGAGGAAAAGAACAGATGTTTCACTACCTTTCTTCATCAATAACAAGAAAATCTACCTGCCTTTGTATTTAAGTTCATTAAATTCCCAGATATTCTGTATATTCACAGGATCTTGTGCCTCCTTTGATGAAGGTCGCCTTACTGGAGCCTGCAGACGAAGCCTGGCCATCTCAAATATGTCCTTTGGATTCTTCTCTCTCCTCCTCCTTGAAAAGTTTGTAAAACCAGCAGAATGCAATTTAAAACTGTAATATCAATGAGTTACACAGAAATATAATATTTCCAAAGCTCACATCTTTTATCCTTAAATAAAGCTATCAAAACAGGAAAATAAATTTGAAAGTAATGATGCTGCATATTGTGTTATAAAAAGGGATAATCTACTTAATATCAAAAAACCCCTTCATACTTTATGGAGTGGAACTAAGACTGATGATCTGATGAATCTTTTCCAATAAGTGGTATGATTAACTAATAAATTTTGGAAGTAAACCAATTTTTTTAAATAAAAAGGATACAGCTTTCAATAAGAAAGAAAATACTTCCACAGCACTGTGCTATTCATAAGCATATTCACCAGCAGTAATACTGCAGCTTACAGGCACAGATGAGGCTCTAGGAAAACAGGTAATAAGACAAAACTCTGCCTGAGGCATCTGCTTTGGACCAATCTCCAAGACAGAATGATGCAATTTCCAATCTTACTAGTACAGCCATTCTTACACTACACTTTTCCAAGATGTCTGGAAAAATCCCATACACTTTAGAAAAAAAATAAAAAGACAATTTTATATACAAGTTATATCTTTATATTTTCATTTCACTCGTGTATATTAGCCAACTAATACTACCTACTAATAAACAGTAGCTTTGAGTTCCTGTGTAAAATCTAACTTTTAAAACTGAAGATTAAATTCTTACCGTGTAATTAGTAAATCATCATCACTGGCCACATTTAGCAACTGTTCCTGCAGTCGCCTCTCTTCGCTACGAAGCTGTTTCCTCATCTCTGATAATTCACTTATCACATTCTTTCTTTCCTCTGGAATTTAACACAAATAATTCAAAAATAAAGAATGTCAGAGACACTTTTCTGCCTAGGTCAGAAATGTAAGGTGAAAAAAAAAGATGATGAACGGTTAATTAAAACAAGGATTATATAAATACAAGAATCCGAGCATTTCCTACCCTAGAAATTAGGTCAGAGCTTGTATTTTGAGGACCAGATCCTCTGAACAGCAGAAAGCATCCAAACTTCAATGGAAACGTTTCACTGTATTTACAAAAGAAAAACTACAAAATAACTAGCAAGTGGATGTTACCAGTAAATAGCCTTAGTTTGAAATCAGGAGATCTACACAGTTCTCAGAGTCCTAGAGGCAGATGACAGGAACTGAGATGGTATCAGCAAGCACACAACCTCATTTTCCTGACTCAAAAGTGGGATATCTGTCTACTCAGTGCAGACTCTTAAGTGTTCAAGAGTTCTAACTTTAACACTTATTTTCAGTATGTGCTGCTGTTGACTTTCTACTTTGCGTCTAAGCTGGTTTTTTGTGGTCAGGACAGCATTCTTCCACAAGTTAAAACAGTTTCATTCATAGATTCCTCATTTTCCAAATAACACAATAACTTGACATTTAGCCTGAGTCCAGAACCTAGCACGGAAGCAGGTTTTATTAGGTTAAATCCTTGAACACAAGATTTAATTCATATGTATTTATGGTCAATGGTCCAAGTCAGTTGATTTCCAAAAGCTGCATTAGGAACCACTCTGCCTTACACTTAGTGGAAAAGCTGTAACTCCCCAGGATGGACCCAGGTACCGACTGCTGGAGGTTAGCATTTGTAGGACATCATTTACTGTTACATTCAACATATTGCTTCTTTTATACTTGTAAAAAAGAATAAGAAGAAAAATTACTGCTTTCCACCCACATAGATAACTAACACATAAAGAGCAAAGGAGATCCTCCCACGTCTGAATTTTAAAATCACGAGTGAAAGCCAAGAGGAACAAGCAGAGGATGAGGCAGATAAACAAAGGAAAGCAGAATTTAAGAATTATGACTGCAATCTCTACACACTGTTGGTCTAATCCATTACTCAGCCAATCCAAAACTCTCCCATTTTGCAATGTTCTGGTCACAGGGGTCACCACTGTCCTGACTGGGAGATCTAGCACTTCCCTGCAGACTATTCCATCATCAGAGTTCTTACAAAAAAATACTTCCTGATGAAGACACATAATAAATGCATTTTTATATAAATAAAAATTCATTTTATTAATACTTCAGATATACCATACTAATACACTGATAATATTAAGACAGAGAGAATACCCATATGAAAAATGCAAACTTTATAAGATTATATTCATTTGCAGGGAAGAAAGAGAACGGTAACTGAGACCAATTGCGTTGAAAGTGAGCTTGCAATGAAGACATTACCTACCAAATGCACGCAACTGATTTCTCCTAGCGGGGACAGGTGGAGAAGGAATCCTTGGTGGTGGAGCATCCTAGTGATCAAAATGAATATGAAATGTTAATATGTCAAAGGAAGAAAATATAGTGGATAAAAACACGTTTTATTTCCTTATTTTATGTCTAATTTACATTAACTACCACTAGTATTGGAAGACAGAACAGTAATCTTACAGGTTGCTAAGGCCTACATTTGTTTTTTTTAAATTCTAACCTCTAAACGCATAATTCAAATTACTATCATACCTGTTATGCACTATTCAGAGACCTAGACAAAGCTATACCAAGTACTGCAAAGACACATAAATAAACTGACCATCCTCCTGAGCATTCTTAACATTTAGGGAAAGCAACAGTTTTAAATAAGGTTTAAACTCATACTGAAAACATTTTCTGAAACTGCACTCTTAAAATATTTTGCCAAATTATCATTTTCATAGCAAATTATTTTTTTAAATCTTTAGCCCAGTTCATCATACAAACAGTTGGTAAAAAAAACATTTCAAATAAAAAGTCAGAAGTGTAGCCTGAAATTAAAATATCACAGACAATTATTTAATATATTCTTCACATAAGAAATTTATTTTAAAAAGAAAACATTTTCTCAGGGAATATTAAATCAAATGAAAGAAATGAGTTGTTTCATTTCTCATGAGTTGAGGCCCCACATCTGAACACAGTACTCCAGGTAGGGTCTCACGAGAGCAGAGTAGAGGGGGAGAATCACCTCCCTCGACCTGCTGCTAATGCTTCTTTTGATGCAGCCCAGGACACAGTTGGTTTTCTGGGCTGCAAGTGCACATTGCCAGGTCATGTTCAGCTTCTCATCCACCAATACCCCCAAGTCCTTCTCCTCAGGACCACTCTCAATCCATTCTCCTCCCAGCCTGTATTTGTGCTTGGGATTGCCTCTACCCATGTGCAGGACCTTGCACTTGGCCTTATTGAACTTTATGAGGTTCACACTGGCCCACCTCTCAAGCCTGTCAAGGTCCCCCTGGGTGGCATCCCTTCCCTCCAGACACTAAACAAAAAGTTTCAAACAAAAGAAGCAAAGTTCTCTGAGTGAACTCAATGAGTTGCTAGGTTAAATGTAAACTTTCTTATCCTAAACCTTGAGATCATTAGACCCTCGGTAAGGGTCTGGACAGAGTATGTACACTCAAAAATGAGGTGCTCATCTCTTCCTGCACATGCAGGAAAAAAGAAATAACACCCTCAAAACATCTCTCCAATACTTTGAATAAAATTGAACATTCAGTTTCAGGCTACCAGACCAGCTACTATAAAGACTGTCTCCAGGTATTTATGATATTCCAGTAATAACTGGCAAATATTAAAAACCTAGTAGGATTTCATTCACTGTCCTGTCTTAAATAAATCAGTAAAAGTTGACTATAAAAATCATACTTGTGCATAGTAAGATATATGGCTCTCAGCAGAGGGAATCCTTTCTTCTTTTCTTATTGATTTGTTCTGAAGAGCAGAAATTATGGGAGAAGGCTGCCTTGAAAACTGCAAGGAGGAAAGCAAGACTGAAACTACATTCCTACAGATTCTGAATAAGTATTATTTTGGACAGGAAGAGTTTTGTTAATATTTTTCATTTGACAGAAAAATGCTTTTTGCTTATATTGATTGAATTGTTTTTGTATTTAATTTGCTTTTAACTCCTAACTGCATAAAATTTTTGCAAAAATTGCTTAATGTGATTTTATTTTCACCCTGTAATAATTTTAATACTTTTTTTCTATGATGTAGTTTTTTAAATTTATGGTTAAGTTACATATCTTTTTTTCCTCTAGACACTTCCATTGTATCAGTCCATTTTAAAGAAATGACATGTAGAAATTTCTAGAAGAGACAGTTCTATAATTCACTTAGATTTTGTGCATCAGAATTCCATGTGATGGATTTCTTACATCACCCAGACCAAAGGAAAGTATTTAAATTACAAATAACATAATTGTTAAAGATGAACAGTCCTCCAGTCTCCTAAATAATATAACTTTTCATTTGCATTTGAACCTCAGAAAAAGCAGGCCACAGCAGATATAAAAATCAACTATGGAGTGCAGCTTGCTCTTATTTATCTAGTTTTTAATATTTTTTTCTAATGCGAATGTGATCAGCAAGATAAGTTTCCTCTGTAGTATATCTGATTTTTCAATCAGCTGTTTTTGTGTGTGCACTAAGGTACTGTGGCTTGATAAACTGAGAAGGGAACAACACTGAAGGCAGAGGTCTAAGAAATCCTGCAATTTCTTTAAAATTCAGTTATTCTTAAAAGTTAGGAAGAAGTATTTGTGTGTTAGAAAGTCACTGAAGCATACCATTTTCTTTTCCTCCTCCATCTTTTCTTTCTCAAAATATTGCCTAAGTTGTTCACCTTGCTTTTCTTCCTTTTCTTTTCTTCTTTTTTCTGCCTCTTTTTTCCTCTCTTCATCTAATCGAAGTATTTCTTTATTTTTCAGTCTTCGCTGTAACATAAACACTATTAGTTCATAAAAAAGACTCAACACTATTGAAGTTTTGCTTTGTTGTTCTTTGAAAACTTAAAATTACACATCAAAGTGATTTGTATGAAATGAAAAACTTATCTCATTAGGCTGACTTCAAACATTCAAATTAAAAACTATGGTATGCAAATAGTAAACATCTGCCTCTGCTAACATAATTTAACAGAATTTGTAATAACTTCAATAAACACCAGTTTGTGTCCCCAGATCTGCCACTAGTTAAGGCTTGACCATGGGGAGTCATTTCCAAAAATTCAAACAAAACATACTGCAAACATGCACCACACTATCACAAGCACACAGAGAAATTTATCATCTAGTCTCCATTTTAGTCTTGTGTCAGTGAAAAGCAATGATATCAGTTAGCTTCCTACTCTATACTAGACCACCTCTACTACCCAGAAGACAAGACTCATTCAATTAAGTTGCTAAGGAAGAGAATCTAGGATATAAGCTACATGTTCTGTCTTAGAAATCTTGAAGTCCTGCATCCTGAACTAATCTTTCACAATCCTGCAGGTTACTGAAAGATTTGTCCATCTCTGATGGCCTTGCGTCCTTTTCCTACAATTATTTACGAGATTCTGACTTATGCAAATTCATTTAATTTTCCAAAGCTGATAAATAAAGCTTTTGGGTTTAAATTAAATCACAAGTTTACCTCCATGAAAAATATTAATTAAATGTGCTTGTCATTCTTCCAAAACAAGCAGTATTTTTATCTTAAAGATATATGCTGGCTGATTTTAAAAAAGGCTTTACAAAATCTTCCTGTATAGCTACATTCAGAATACAAATAATCCCACGAGAGCTAGATTTAAGAGGCTAACAAAAAAAAACCCAATTTAATTCATCAATTTGACAAAGCTTTTTATTGGCCTCACAATTTCCTTTAGAAAGAAGAGCAGCACTGTCAATTATAACACTATACAATTTTTCTTAGAATTAACAGTACTTGAAGTTGGTAGTGTACCACAGTGAGAAAAATGTGCTAGTTAATACTGACAATTTTCTACCTCTCCTCTGGCTAATACAGACCCATTTAAAACAAAGACCAATCCACAGGACACTTCTCAGTTTACCTTCTTAATCTAGAGGACAAATATTACAATGGGTTAGTTTAGGATGGAAAAAAGTCAAGCTATCAAAAAACTACACCTCCTCCTCTTTCCTTCTTTTCTCTTCTTGTTCATCTTCATATGCTTTTTGAATTCTCATTCTCTGTTCAGCTAGTCGTTTTTCTTCTTTTTCTTCTTCCATTCTAAGTTTTTCTCGCTCTGCTTCTTCCCTACGTCTCTTTTCCTCAATCTAGAAAATAAAGCAAAGAAATCTTCAACTGCCAATAGCCAACAATAATCTCATGAACAACATTTACCATCATGATTTTCTACTACTTTTTGCAGTACCTACTTGCATAATCAAAGATTGTACGGAGCAACTGAAAGAATTCTTGGAGCGGTCTAACATTTCGGCTTCAGAATTCCTTTAAAATGAGTTGATATTTTACTGTTTCTTTTTGGCCGCTATTTATGGAACCACCCCCCAGGAAGAACACTGATTATAAAAGCCACTAATAAAACCTGAATATTTCCTAACACTTATTCTACTCTGGATGTGCTGGAATAACATTTTTCTTCACTGATTAAATAATGGAAGATGGAAAACCAAAACAAAAGTGACATTATCTTTTTCCTTCCCACAATTATAATATTTTTAGACACAGTGCTGACTTACTGAAGCCAAGGTCTGCCTATTCTTTATTCTTTTTGGCAGCACTATACATGGAAAAAACCCTTTATCTTTTATTTTTAAGAGATCCACATCAAAGTACCATATGATATTTGTACTCTTAAATTATCTAGGATTTCCTCGATATTGATATTTAATTAAGTTGATATTTAATTCTTGTGGCATAAGATCGTAAGTATTACAGACAGAAGACAGATACTAGTAGAACAATCACTTTTTATATAGCCATCAATAAATAACTGTACTATTATTGCTTCACTGATGACCATTTCATTCTGATGAACTTGCATTTGTATCATACAGACGACCAAGGGCAAACATCTTTGTTTCTTTACATATTTATATACGCAAACCTGTACTGTATGCAAACCTGTACTGTATGTACACGTTGAGAATTCAACACTGTATTTAGATAGCTGTACTTAGGAAAAAGACAGAATCTAGATTAATGAAGCCAATTATTAATAGCATCACTTTTATAAGCATTTCTTATGTAAGGCAAGATCTGAGAAACTCAATAGCATACAGAACTGGCTATGATTGGAGAAGGCCTTTGGTCAGCAGTGATGATGTGACTGTAATTCCTCTTTTTAAAATGTATTTAACCAGATTATAACTGGTGCGCACATTCACCTGTAGACGAAGAAAGTTCTTGTATGACTCCTGACGCTTAAGATGCTGTGGAGATGGTGGTTCACCAAACACATTACCTCGAGCAAAAGGAGAAGTCTGTGCAAATTTAAAACCTATGGGGAGGAGGAAAGTTACAGATGAAAATCAAAGCAAATTTAAGACAGCAAGCCAGAGTAAAGAAGCAGGAATCTGGGACACTTGCTTTGAAAGGTAGTTTATGACAGCCACAAGTCAAGGCTATTGCTGAAAACAATAGCTGGGATTAAAAATTCTTATGTTGTCTGCTTACAATACTGTCAGGTTTTAACTGTTCAATTAATGGTGTCCAAGCAAGTTGTCTTTTTACAAAATAACACATATAAAAGCCATATATTTTACTGTCCAATCTGCATTTTATTATCTAAAAACGTTACCTGTAAGTTAATTAGAATAGCGAAGAACTTATACCTCATAACTTTACTGCTTGCCATTACTCTGACTTAGCACATGTAGTTCTGTTCCTGTAGGTTTATTCACTCTTCGAAAACAGAACATCCTAACAGAACAAACATTTAGCTAAAATAGGAACAGATGCTACAAAAACCAAAGCCCAAAACGGGCAAGTAAAATTCTGAGCTGTCAGAAAATTGAATTCTGCCAGTATAAGCTGCCTTCCATATTATGAAGTTTCAGGTTTCCTTTAGCCCCGAGTTACGAATGTGTCATAACCACCTAGTCCCAAAAGTTCTAGATGGGAGGATTGCATCAGATACCATACAGTACAGGATCCCTACAGGAAGCAAAGAAAGTAAGTAAGGGAAAAGTAGAATAAGTTGTATTAACTGTTCAGCTGACACAGCATGTTCTTCAGTCATACCACGTCTGCTCCAAAGGATAGTGCCTCAAGGATGTGTAACACCCAAAGCTCCACTGCACTAGAGATGAACAAAGCTGTAGCTGTTCTCATGTTCCACTCTTACAGTTCCCTGTACGGTGATGTAGCACCCAAAAATGAAAGCAGAAATAACACACACACTTATTCCGATAGGAATGCACATGCTTACTGCTACAGCCTAGCCTTAGGAGCATGTGCTTGCATACCAAGGAGTACACTTTGAGGTTAGTATTATCTTTCTTTATATGGAATCACAGTTTGAATCTTTCCAAAAATATAACTAAATTTACATGTGGCTCTTTCAAGATGGATTTACTTCACATGGATATATTCCATGCAAAAAAAGCAGAATAAAGTTGATATATCATTTGGAAGGCACAGACACAAGAGTGACAAGTTACTATGGAAGTAACTGCCTGACTAATCAAATGGAAGCTGCAAGACTAAGTTCCCAGCACTGATCTGCACCACCTCCTGATCCCAAAGTAAATTATGTAATCTGGGGGCTCTTTGCTGTTCTATATTGTTACTTTATTGGCCTTGCCTGTTTCACTTCTTACTAAATGCTTAAGTATACACTGTATTAGGAAGAAAGAGTAAGAAGGCGGACAGAAGGAACAAAAAAATTTGCTTCTACAGCCAGTGGTCAAGAATTGTAAGAAGTAGATCCATGCCCAAATACAATATAATTCTTTATGAAGAAATGCAACAGTTCAGGCAGGAGAAAGAAAAGCAGAATCTAAGCTGACTTGAAGAGACCACCACTGATTGTGGCCTTTGCCAGGAATAAGGACAGGTCTGGAGTACCACAGCTCTCTCATTTAGATGTCTCACAAGACATAAGAGAAAGATGCATTAGTTTTAAAATAGGAAAACAAAAAAATGCCCAAAACTTGGAGGCAGTTCACAGGGTTGGATATGTACCCAATTTACCTGTAACTTTTTATAACTGGTTAACCTAGCTACTGTACCAATTTCATCATACATCTGCAGACCCTCGTCCTCCTTTCATTCCATCTTCTCTCCTATTGTACAGTTGTATTTTACTGTGACATTTAAAAGTAAAACAACTATGTATGAAGATTTGATTAGATAACATTGAGCCTGGAAAACTAATATACTGATCATGACTGTTCAGGGCTAAAAGAGTTAGTAATTATCATTACTGACAAGACAGATAAGAAAATACATTTTCAGTGCACACAGTGACAGCAATGAAGAAGTTTGTGAAAGAAGCATGATACTGACTTTGCAGGTAGAGAGCACTAACACTATCACAGCACTACTAGAAAGGAGTAAAGAAACTGGAGAATTTTGATCACTAAGACCTACAAATAATTAGAGCTGTAATACAGTATTCTTAAAAACCTGCTATTTTATTTGTAGATGCTTCTGTGTTCTCAGGTCTTGGGGAGGCCAAACTTAGGTCAACAGATACAATAGCCCTTTTATCTTCATATAGTCTTGCCTCTGGATTATGATATGCATCTTCGTTTTGCTTGTGCATCATATTCAAGTCCGCTAAAGGAAAGGGGAAATAACTGTTTATAATATTTTATTCTCATAAAAGGTACATTCACCACAGATTCTCAAAAATGCAGGGATTTTTGAGCAGACTCCACTTTTCCTGGGCACACCAACTACAGTAATCATTGAATGGTTTGGGTTGGAAGGGAACAAAAAGTTAAGGCAAAGACGAGAATATAGAAGCTATAGGTGAAATACTAGTCATTAGGAATTCACCAATTAAAAGATATGTTTTGTTGGTTTTCTGTTGCCAGGAATGATTCTTCACAGCAAACCTCCCCTCTCCCCAGCCCAGACAAAAAATGCTATTAAATGGAAAGCTGAAGAGCTCAAAGACAAAAATGACTGACAAGTCTGTGTCGATAAGCATGTATTTACAAACCACCCTTTCTTCTACTTCCTTGAAGCGGTAAAATACTTTTGAGATTAGTATTGCTATTTTAAGCACTGGATCTCTATTTGATTACTCCTAAGGGGGATAAGCACAATTGAACCACTAAAGCATATTTTGGCCTTCATGTCTTTAGTAATAATCCAGGTGCAGAATTCCTGTATGTAAGCAAAACAACGTCATCAATGTTTTCACCAAAATTTACGCAGTGCCTCTCAGTTACCATAAAAATCCTGACCAAAGACATTAATTTCAGTTCATTTTGAAGTGTCACCATACTATATTTAGAAGGTTTGTTTCAAAACAAGAAGTACTACAGTTTTCAGATTATCTTTTTAAATAGTGTTTCTGATAATTACGAACTACTGTAGTCATTTAAGCACACAGATTCCAAGAACTTTAAACTACATCTCTCTCTGTAAAGCAGCCTTTGCATACATCAGTCTCAAAAGCTATTTACAGACATTTGCAAGAGGACAAAAAGACAAGTCACACCGCATAAAAAACACACATGGCAGAAAGCGTGTTATTTTGCACATTTGATTCATAGCTTATCCATCATGCTGCTAAACTAGGGGGGAAAAATACTTGTGTAGTATTCAGGAAAACAGGCTAAGAAAGTTCTTTCTCTTGTTTCCCCATTTACTGACGGAGATAAGCTTCTTAGCAGGTATATGCAGAGCTCAGGCTAACATGAGAGACATTCTCCTCTGACCCACTCTATTCACACCACTGTAAAGTGTAGAGAAAGAAGACACACACTTCAATGCAGTGCCTAAAGTTAGGCAGTGTGAATGCCCCTATCTGCTCCGGAGATGAACAAGCTTGGATCCTCAACACAAGCTTCTAAACAGTAAATTGGGTACACAATCTTATAAAGCATTTAAACTTTATCCTCTACCCTCAAACTACACTATGAATTTAGCCATGTGTCACTCAGGTGTCACAAAGCTGAAACTGATTATTTATATATAAACTGTTATTCAGTAAGTGTTCCAGGCTTTGAAAGTTTTCATATTTTATTACCAGGAGACATATTTTTAAAATCTAATAAGAACTCAATAGCAGGAAACTCAATTTGTTTCACATTATAAATTAAGTCTTACAATAAAATTGTAATCATTTTGCTTGTGCATCATATTCAAGTCCACTGTTTTTAATTTTTTTTCTCATAAAAGGCACATTCACCACAGATTCTCAAAAATACAGGGCTTTTTGAGCAGACTCCACTTTTCAATTCAATTCCACAATTTACAATAAAATTGTAAGACTCACTCAAATGCTAAAGGCAAGAATGAAGACAGCTAGCACAGGCCAAGATTTTGAAATATACAAATCTAATTGTGCCTACTGAGTACTATTTTCATTTTAGACAAACTGTTCCTGTAGGGTTCACTACGAATCAGGATCAGGAATTACAGTTTTAATCTTACATCTATCTCCTATTTACTGGAGAGGCAGAAGAACAACTTGCCAGGATCATAGCTATCTCCCAGCTCGCTACTCCCATCTTGTATAAAATGGCACTTTAGAAAACAAACAAACAAACAAACTTAAAAAAAAAAATTACTGCTGACTGCTATTTACATAGCTATTTACCAGCAGTGTTACTCAGGGAAATCTAAATATCTCACTTAGCTTTATATATTTATTCAAACACACTTCCATTTTCCACATCACAAGTAGAGCTTTCTAACCCTAGAAGTTATTTTAAAAGAAAAGAAAAAAATTTTAAAAACCTGTTCCTGGAAAATGTTTAAATAAAAGTCTTCACAACAGGCTTCAGCCCATTTGTACTGCAGATTATTCTAACAGCTTGTTTTCCTTCTTCTCCCTTTACAATTGCATCGTGTCTTCACTTACAGCTGACATATTCTGTATTTCCCTTTTTTTCAAATGTACTCTTTGAACAATTCTATGGAAATCAAAATAATCACCCACTTAAATATTCCTAGAGTGCATCTACTTGAAACAAGTACATCTATTTATCAATAAAGGGATACCAGTGTTAAAAAACAAGGAATAACATATCTGAATAGAGCCCTTACGAGAGCAAAAAAACATCAGTCTTGAAAGACAACCCATAATTTTGGCAAACATACTTATCAGATTTCCTTTTGCATCTCTGAGAGGAGCACCACCACCACCTTTTCCCCAGGGGTTGTAATTCCTCATTTCTGCTTCTAACTTGGCTTCGTAGCGTTCCTTTTCCTCTCTCTCTTGTTTGCGTCGTTCCTCTCTCTCTCTTATCTAAAATCAAACAAGCAAAAGTCAGTTGCATAAAAATATCACATTAAGTATAATTTTAATAAGAAGTTAACGGAGCAAGATGAATGCTATCATTACCTGTTCCCTCATCTATATCAAGCAAACCACAAACACTTCACTGCTTATGCTGCAGACAGTGCACTGAATACTGCTGTCAAAATGCGTATGTCCAGTTGTGCATAACCACAGAGAAACATACAGATACATATTGTAAGACTTCCAAGTTCAGAAATGTTCACATCTGACGCTTACAGCGGATCAGAAGTCCCCTATCTTTGGATCTTTGATACAGCAGCTTTGATACTGCCTGAAAATTAAACAGGCAAAGTTCTACAATACTACAGCACTTGCTTCTCTAGACCTGGTGTGTTTTGTTCAACCACAACTTCAGACTAGAGATGACATGAGATAAAGACTCCTAACCATAAATGCCGTAATAGAATGCTACACAACTCTATAACCACTCATGAAATAGTTTTCTGCAGTAATTCATGATGATGTATGCAAATAATGCAGAACTGTTCATATGGTTTGTTCTTCAAAATCATGTTAAACTTATATAATTAAGTCTCCTAACAACTTAACGTAGCATTTATAAAAAGAACAGCTCTTTAAAATGGCCGTCTTCTACTCAAACTTTTAAAATATTAGCTACTATTTCTCTAGCTGAAACACAGTAATGTAATTTCTTAAGTTTGTTTTCTCTGTGTGCTAGATAAACATATCCCTTTACCAAGTAGTCGGATAATTTCATAAGAGTTATAAGTCAACACAGAGACCCATCTAGCCCCTTCGACTGTTTACAAAAACAATCACGCAGGTTTGTCTGTAGGAATAAAAAGCAGAATACTTTCTGTCCACTTTCAACCATAAGCAGCATAATAATTTCAAAAGACTGTATTATGCCACGTGTATTAGACCTTATGTCAAATTGTACACTCTCATATGAAAAGATAAAAATCTACTTCTTAAGACTATAGTGAGAAAATGCCTTCAGAGAAGCATAAGTGTGATATTAGACAGCATTCCAAAATGTTTATTTTATTCTTAATTTGACTTTGATTGGCAGCCTCTTCTTTATCCCTATGCACAATCATAATTAGGACTAGAATATTTTTATAGCAATTTTTTACCTCCACTGAAGAAACACGTTAAAAAGAACACAATAAGAAAATATTAGTGCCACTGAACTGGGTTCTAGCAAAATCTCTTCTGAAATAACATGTCTTATCATGGTCAAATACATTTTACAAATATAAACCCCCACAAGGCGCAGCAGCAAAATGCCACTAAAATGGGCAGGGGACTAGGACATCTACCGGAAGACAGAAGACTCAATGTGTAGTCTACCAAAAAAGAAGCTGAAAAGAAATAAGATACCACTTGCAACACACTGGAAGTAAACATTAGGGAAGCTTTAGAATCCAAAGGATCACAAAGAACATATTGAAATCAGAGCGTTCCTAATAATTACAGCAATAATGCTCAAAAGCAATCCTTCAGTATGAATATCAGAGCAATACAACTCATTGATTTCAAGATGCAGGTTCTTATGTTTATGAAAATAATTATATAAAACTCCATGCCGGGAACTAATCTGTTTGCTGTCAGTCTTAACATTTTCTCTGCTTCTGACAAAAAAAAAAAAAAAGTTCACTGTCCATCTGAAGAGCTAAAATGAGCTAAAGCAGGGTCAGAGGAATGGAAGGAAGGAATTGATGAAGGGATGGAGAGTTAGGAAAGCTTTTTACTTGTAAACTAAATAAATATGTTTGGAAGAGTACTACAGTTACAACCATTACATGTTAAAAAGTAAAAGAAGAAAGTGTCAAAAGCTTTATCACTCAGTACCTGCTGTTGTAATTCTTGTTGATAAGATAATGTTGCCTCTTTGGAAGGCTTTGTTTTTTCTTCAGAAAATACTCCAATGCTTCTTTGTCTGTCTCCTGTATTCCTCTGTCCAATGTTACTTCTGAATTAGAAAATCACACATATAAAAGGAAAACACCATAGGGTCGGTCCAGAGAGGGGTGAATTAAACGAAAAAAAATTTATAAACATTTTCCTGCCTGAAATATGTAATAGCTGTTGTTTTCCACAGCCTGGCAGTTCATAATCTCAAACATTTTCATATATCCATATAAAAATAGGAGTTCACTGAATTATTGTTTAGATTAAAAATTCTTAATTAGAAGTTTGAGAGGTTGTCTTTAACACACTTTATTTCAAAGGCATATCTGTTGTCAGCAAAATACTCCCAACATGAAGATCTTATCAATACAGGTAAATATAAAGAAAGAATATGAATACAGTTAATACTTACACAGATTGCTCTACTGAGGCTTGGCCTAAAAGAAGATCTGGATTTGGTGTGGGCTGCCTTCCCATCACACCTGTACCACCTACACAGTAAAAAAAATTACTATTTCAAATGTTGAATGCTCAGATATAAACACTGGCCATTTCTCAAAAGCAGAGAGCTCACTCCTCAAATCCTGTGACTGCAGAACTACAAACAAGACTCTGAACTTCTACAACAAACTTAGCTAATCCTTAATGCCCTCTTAAGCAAGAAATACAGTGCCAAGGTACAAATCTATTTCTCAAATTCAACTAAATCCCTTTAAAATTTACAAATGTCTTCATTAACATATTCTACAATGAGCTACCAAAAGGAAACAACTCTTTTAGTGTAAAACATGTCCTCATGCTCTTCAAATGTGTCCTCTCCTGCAAGAAGACACCTCCCCATTGCCTCCTGCAGAAATGGAGTATGTTTGGCATCTGTACTCTTACTGAAATAGGACCTGCAGCACTCTGCCACAGCAGGGCTTAAAATTATCTGTGCATACTACTGCTTGTGTTCAAGACAGTGAGAGATGCATCTCCTGTTCTCTCAATTTCACACTTCCAAATTTTAAGCAGTAGCAACATTCCAGTTTGTGACAACAAGCTTTAAGACAACCTAACCCCTGTATGGAAATTGTAAGGATTAGCTTCTTTAATATTCTAAACAGTAAACCATTTTACCCTATAGGTTATATTGATACAAGGGTAAAAAAACCCAAACAAACCACAAAACACCAAAACAAAACACACACAACAAAAATAAAACCCCCCACACCAAACAAACTCTCCCAAAACTTTTGCAAGTTGAAACTGTGGTCTGAAAGTAAGATTACAAAGAAAAGGTAAAAAAAGATGCCTGGAACTCTACCAAAAAAAAAAAAAATTAAATCTTTCTCAAACCACAAGCTATTACATTTCAAGAGAAATTTACACTGGAGAAAAAAAATCTGAAAACTAGAATTCCCGAAATTCCCCAGTGGATACAAATCTCATTCAAACCAACCAGTAGGAGAATTATTATTGTAAATATATTTTCTCCTTTATTTTAATTTTTCTGTTAAGGTAGCACAACAACTTTTTTAAAGTATTTCTGTCTTTTTCCTCTAAAAAAGAAAAAAAAAAGAAAAAAAAACCAGACACATCACAGTTGTTTCATTCATGAAATCATCATGAAGCAATCAAAGGGTAGATAAAAAAGGAAGTTCTTAAAATAAAAAGTCTTATTACATCGTACAGTTCCTTTAAAAATACTTTATATCTTAAATTGTAACAACACCTAAACAGGTAATCAATTACAAATTAAGCAATTTTAGAAAATAATGTTTTGATTATCAAAGCTATAAAGAAAATTATCTGAGAGGCGTAATGGCTAAGTAGCTGAGACTAGAGCTTGTTCAAGTGATGAACAAGATTTCTGGAAGCCATAGCTCCTTTTGCAGTTGGAGAAAACTACTTCATTCAAAACCCGTACTGAAAAAAAAGCCTGCTTTTCATTCAATACGCATCTGAGAAATGGGTTTAAATTGCTGTTACTAGTTCTACATTCTTCATAATTTAACTAGACTAAAAGCAGTCATTTGAACTAACAACCAATCCACCTAAAATCATCAACTTACAATATGCAAGATTAGGATCCAAAGGATTCCTAGCCCCGTAAAAGTAATATGCATCATCATAAGGCGTTCTATAGTTTTCTGTCAAAACTGGTGGTGGAGGCAGTGGCATCGGTGCAAGCCTTAAAGAAAAAAGGAATGCAATTTTTTGTTTTTTTGTACAACTGAAAGGAAAGATCATCAAAAAAAGAAAACAAGAGAGAGAAAGAGAATTCACCATAGGAAAACACTAGATGTAGCTCAGCCCAAGACCTCTCATTAGTGCCATGAAGGAACAAAACACAGTAAGCCTCAGTAGGAAATTAACCTTCCCTTAGGGAGTAGTACATGAACCTGCACTATTCCAGAGATATAAACATACAACAAGCACAGCTTCTTTAACTGGTTCAGTTAGCAATACTTACTGGTTACATCAGTAACAGTAAATAAAACAATCCCAGGATTAGTCTGTGGTCAAAGGGCAAGTGGCACAGCACAGCTTTAGCCACATGCCTGAAGCTCCTTCTCTCTCCCAAAACAGCTTAGTCTTGACCACAGTGTCTAGTGGAAGCTGTCCTTGCCTACACTGCATTCCCAAGCTTAGCCCTGGGATATTATTTAACTGATGGGCCAAACTCATGCCACACCAGCCTTCTCACAACACAGACACTGCCGGATGTGTGCCCCAAGCACCCTTGCACCGCATTTCAGTATTACAGCCACGGACATCATTTCTACAGCACGACTCCTATCCTACACAAATATTCACCAAGTAGTAATAACACGCTTAGCACCAAGCTTATTTAACATGCAAAATGAACATGACAGTGAAGCACCTGGGCACTGCTATTTCACCAAGAGTGCTGGCCAGCCCCCTGTGAAAATCTTCATTCACTGGAGAGGCTGTAGGGACGGGCACCGGAGTTTGGAAAGCCACCCGAGGCCTTTCGGGAGGTACTTTCTCTTCAGAAGTTCTCACTGTCAAGCCAAACTGCTTCAATCTATTTGGCTGAAAAGGGCAGGGAATTGAAAAAGAGAAGAAAACAATGAGTTATTTTGTTATTACTAGGAAATATTCTGAACCTCCACTTAGGCTGTGTTCAACACCTCACTGGGTCCCAACTAGCTGTTCAAGCTTCTAGTAATTGCATTTTTTTCTCCCAAGGAATTACTGGAAACCTAATACTACAAGGAAATCCAGCATGTTTATCACAGATTTACAAAATCCAGCCTCTCTGCAAGGTTTCAGGAAGTACATGGTTCTAGTTATTATCCAGGAAAAAGAAAAGTATTTACACAGTGGTCTGTAGTACAGGTTATCTACAGCCACCAATTTTCTATACTCATTCTCATATTATACATAGGAAAAGTTTCAAAAATACATTCTCCCCTTCTGCTCAAAAAAACTAAAATAGCTTTATAACGAGTAAAAATAAAAACAAACACACACTGAGACTTTTTCCAATAAACATTTCCTTGCAATACTGTCAATTCATTTTTTGGGTTACTTTAATTTTATTAGCTTTTGCAACCACAACAATTACAAATTTTTGTGTGTGGTTTTTTTTAAATGAAAGTATCAAATGTTTATTGATAACTGGCAGCCTCAGAAAAAAAATCAAAGGCAACATGCAAGTAACGCAAAGGCATGCAAGTCAAGTTAGTTTCAGAACTATCCTATCACACCCAGAAAGCCCTTACACCAGCTGCTACACATAAATATTTTAATGCTTGATTAAATGAGTCAATAAGAGAAGACCAAAAAAAAAAATAACCATACATTGTATAAGTGAAAACAGATTTTGTTTCTGAATCTACTGGTCCTAAGATTTTAGTGCTTCAATTCACATGCATTCACAGAAAATAACACCAGCTAAATATTAAATCTAACAGCAAACTGTACACCCTACAATACGGAAGTATTTCAGCAAAATATTAAATGTTTACCTCCTCATCACTTAGCTGCAAGACAGTATATACAAGGCAGTTAGTACTCGCCAATCATTAGGATTAAAATTCTCAAAATCTACTACACATGGCTATCTGTTTCTAACTTTTACCTTCAAATTTCTAGATGTGAATATGAAATTAGATACAAACTACAGCAATTTAAAATTACAAAGCAGTCTACAGACTTTTTTTTAGCTTGTCTTTTCAAATCCAGTGTCTTGAGCAGGAGAACACTTAAAACAGCACTTCTTGCTAACAAATTTGATGTGGACTGTTCCCAAAGTGCCCCAGATTTCAGCTCTGTATGTAATTTCAGTTGTGACTATTGTACTCAGCTCATCCTGGGGATCTGTTTTCTTTTAGACAAGCAGCAAGTACAACAATCTACATTTACAGATTCTCAATCAGGCATTGCTATTTAACCAACCTGTAATTAATCAAGAAATCCGCCTAATTAGAATCTCTCCCTGAGAGGCAATTTAAAGCTAACAGTGACTGCTGCTTAATGAATGTAGCAATTCTACTTAATTGAAGGCTTTCAGCTAAATTAATGGTTTTAAAACACTATACACGCCCTGGACTTACTCTGGATATAATTTTGTTCTTACAACAGACACTTTTCAGTCTCTGACTGAGATGTGTAGGGTATATGGAGTGCTTCAGCACAGCATGCTTCTGCCTCATCAGTTTCGATGAGACAAAACAGTTCACACTGACCTTACAGCCTGCTATGCCAAAAGACCTGGCATCTTCTTCTCAGCTTTTGCCTTTTTTCCTGCCTGGCTCCCAGCTGTACACTCCATCCCTCTCCCTTTTGCCATCTCAATTCCTGATCAACCAACTGACCTCTCTAAGCCAGCTAAAGAAGTAAAAAAGATTCAGATTTTTGCTGGCTCACCAAGCAGAATCACTTCACAAAAGGGATCAAACAAGCACCACAGGTACTTTAAGCAGAGAGGGCAAGAACATGCTGCCAGACCACTTGCCAGTGTTTTCCCTCCCCATTTACGAGTAGGAATTTCAATTCAGCTTTGTTGCTTTTCTAGGTGTATTCTCAGACTCCTGCCTCAAATGCTGACAAATAGGATCTTGCAGCTATTCATTCATCTTCGTCTTCTAGAAGATAAGAGCTCCCTTCATCCCTGCTGAACTTTCCAGAAATGTCAGAAGTTTCTTTCTACGTTGTAGTCTCCCCCAAAAAACAGCACTATTGATAATTTAAACTGGTAACCAGTCAAATTATTAACCAGTTCAGTCTTGCTTTAGAAAAGTATCCATCCTACATCTCCAACTGCAGACCTCTACTGCACCCAAGATGTAATGGATTCAGACACTTAGAAATGCACATATGCAAATCATACTAGTTATGTGACAGTCTGCTACTAATGTTCCCAGTACTGAAAATCTACATGTACACTAATTTAAATTCCTAGTACAATAATCGCCTTACTAAGTAGAGACAGCAGTAACTCTGCATTAAGTCCTAAAAATCTAAAAGTCCAAGTCTAAAAAAAAGTGTCACTTTTTACAAAATCCTATAAAAATGCTTGTAATCTTGAACACTACATCTGATAGTTCAAAAAGAATTACAAATTTGAAACTAAAAATTACTACAATGAGATCAACTCGGATGCAAAAGAACTGTATTTTTTTTAATTGAAAAAGAGCAAAAACTTTTTGCAGCGTACTTTACATTCCCAAAGAAAAGTTACTAATACGTGTATGTATGAATTACCACAGGCTACTACTGGACACCAAGTATTTTTTCCACGATGCCCACTGCTTGTACAAAATTCCCACTTGGTCACAGCAAAAGAAAATGTTCGATAAATTCTGTGAAAATATCTTTCTCCTAAACTGAAAGCATGTGTAATGTGTTACAGCCTTATCATCCTTGGCTTCAGTTTTATTCTATGCTAATACCCTATTAGAAAAACCCCGCAACATTTATCATTCTACAAAAGCTCTACAGACTTTTGTGACTGAGCAACCACAGTGTACGTGTAACAAAAAAAAGTTTATATAGGTGAAAGAAAATCCAAGTTCCTTACGTCCTTTTCCGGGTCTCGAGCTCCAGAAGCAGCAACTGAGAGTTCAAGTTCCTTCTCACTGTTTTGGGGTTGTTTTTTTTTTTTTAAAAAAAAAAGGATCAAATCAGAAACAGTAAAAAATACACTTTTTCAAAGGACAGACCTCACAACTCTGTAGTTAAAATAGTTCTTTAAATACAGGATAATAGAAGACATGATTCTCCTTGATTTCTTCTGGAGTCAGGGAAGAAAGATACTGTATATTATTTGTAAATAAACAGAACTCTGAAGAAGTATCTGGCTATCATCTATTCCACCTAATAAAAATCCAGCTACAATAAAAGGACAAACCACCACATTGCTTTTTACAACCACCTTTCAGGACATTTTTTAAAAACTGGTCTTTATTCACATTACAGCAAGAAGTTTACAATCACAGAATCACAGAACCATTAAGGTTGGAAAAGACCTCAAGGAACATCAAGTCCAACCCAACACCACCTAACTCACTGAACCATGTCCCTAAGCACCACACCTACACGTTTCTTGAACGCCTCCAGGGATGGTGACTCCACCACTTCCCTGGGCAGCCTGTTCCAATGCCTGATCACTCTTTCAGTGAAGACATTTTTTCTAATATCCAGCCTAAACCTCCCCTGGCGCAACTTGAGGCCGTTTCCTCTTGTCCTATCACTTGTTACTTTAGAGAAGAGGCCGTATTGAAATGAATGATTCAAAAGTACAGCAAGCAGTACTATATGCTAATGTCAGGGCTCAGACTTGTTCAGCATGTACAATTTTTTACCACAGTGAAACCATAAATAGCAATTTATTTTTAATTCCCTACCCCTTCACTGATACCACTGTGTGTTTTTATGTATCCATACTATCATTCAGCAGTAACACGTAAGCAAGAAATTTGTATTTTATTATTCTGCAGAAGCCAGATGATCAAGTGCTTTGAAAGTGAAAGGTTACTTTCCTAAATTGGAGGGCAAAACAAGGTTCATTTTCAAGTTTGCAAGTAATTAGACACTCCTCTACCAGCAAAAAAAGATAACTTCAATTCGAGCCTCTTTACCCTTAAGAAACTAACTTTAATTTTTTTAAAACGAAAAAAAATCTGTTTTTTCTTTTGTTCCATTGAAAGCTGGTGAATTTCTTAAAAACTAAAGCTCCTATTCCAATGAGTTCAATTGGATGCAATATTACCTAGCTAGCTGGAATTCCTTAGTTATGAAAATTACTCTTACACATTGAATTAATGAAATTCCTTTAAATTTCAGCCATTATCTTTTAAAAATACAGTAATTTTTCATTACCGTCTCTTATTTCGCTGTTGTTCAGCCATTTGTTCTAATAGTTCTTGCCTGTATTTCTCTTTTTTCCTGTGGAGAAGTTCTCGATCCTGACCACCTAATAGAAACGACCACACATTTGTGTAAATACTCCACAAAATACACAAAAGGTACCGGACAAAAACATTGCATTTCAGTCAACTTAAAACATGAAACACAGCAGAATATATGATCTGGGAATGTCCATAAGAACATTGGATTCTTACTGATTTAAAAAAAACCCTAGTTTTAATATGCAGTTTGTTTGTAGTACAATGATCAAAACTACTAAAACTTTCATCACTACTTTCCTAGTTTGCCTGCTTTTGTACAGTCATGAAGCTACAAATTTCAAAGCTACGTGATACAATGGCAACTAAAAAAAGTTACTTAAATTTTTTTTTTTTTTTCCTTAATGCTCAACTAAGGAAGATACACTACTGCACTCCAAAATTATGAGGCACTGCTCTGGAGTTAAAACTGAAGAGAGTCAAACCCACAGGGAGTAAAGCAAATTACTCCACTTCTAGGATTGTTTTCATGACTACTAAAAATTAGCAGATATGCACATGTAAAAGGAAACAGTGACGCTGTTTCTCACATGGATTTTAAGGAATACAAGAAACTTTCAACTTGAGGTAGTTCCCCCATAATAGGCACAGAGTCCTCTGTTATTTTTAAAACAAAACAAAAAAATACCATCACCACTTTCTATCTAGTATATCAGACACAATGGACTCCTAACATATATCCACACACAAAGTAACCATCACGGTGAGATGCATGACTGACTGAATTTTTTATTCAATTCTTGTTCTGGAATTGTAAAGTAACCAAAATGGGAAAGATAACCCCATGGTTTGTGATTCTGGAGGAATCTGAAATCACTTCTCACTTCCAAAAATTTCAAGTTGTAATTTACTCAACAATGTAGTTAACAACATTCTTCTCCTAACCAGGACTGCTTGGAAGACAAATTCACAGCTCTGTGTACTCAAGTTACTACAGTGAGATTACTCTGAACAAATTAGAGAGACTGACTGTTAACACACCTCTGTTTTAATGCTGCCTTCAAACAGTTCCAAAAAAATTGTCCTGCCATATATAGCACTGAAGATCAGGTAAGTTCAAATGTAAAAATAAGTAGAAAGTTATTCTGACAACCGTTATTCAATTTTCCACCAATTCAAATCTACCCTGTCTTCAAAGGCTCCCATTTGAAGCACTACTACGTTTTTTTTATTATTGCCTTGTATGTTTCAGAATTTAGCTAAGAATGCTGTTTTCAATAGTATTTCTCTCTTCTATGCTCAATAATAACGTTCCCTGTTGAATTTTATGGCTACATTTAAGCAGTAAAAGATTATCAGAATCATTTGCTCTTGCACAAGACACTAGCATTTCCCATATTTCTGCAATTAAAATTCAATATTAAGTTATAGGTGTCTTGACAATATGGAGGTTAACATCTCTCCCATAGTTCACTTCATAAAGAAATTTAAGAATGTATCTGGGCCTTTAACTGTTAACAGACAGAAAAAACTTGGGCTCTTCAAAAGTAGTTCCAAAGTCCTGTTACATTAAGGGGGGAAAAGGAACATAGTTTTATTTTTTTTAATTTTTCTCTATATAAATATTATTTATTTACCAGTCTTAGGGACAACTAGCATGAAGAAAAAGCTAGTTTTTTCTAGTTTTTATTTATTGACAAGTAAAAAATGCAAAGAAAGGCTAACTCTGTGTCACTAGTTAGGTTTTTATACATACCAAGAAAAAGGCCTGATGCATATGACATTTCAGCTGCAGACTTGGCCTGTTCATTAGCTGAAGAACCAGTTTGTACCCGATTTCTGGCAAAGACAAAAAAGAAAATTGAAAGATCAGACTCAAGAATTTACTTGCAGTCTGAGTGAAACATGATAGATGCACTTACATCACTATGTGATACATTGATGACAAACAGCTCTCCTAAAATCTAAACAAATACCACAAGCAAAAGCAGAAGCCACCTAGAAAAAGGTATTTCTCACAGTTCTCATTTGCCTCATTTCTGAAGCCATCAGAAACACCAACTCAGTTGAGCGCTTCAACAATGTTGACAGACTGAGTGGTGCCAGTCAAGAATTTATGTAAGGGCTTTACAAGTGTTCTGCTTCTGCCTCATCAACTTACATCACTTCGGGACTTGTGAAACAAGGCAAGAGTTAAAAAAGGAATTTTAAAACTACTATCAAAAAAAGATTCCATGTTATTTTGATCATTAAGTGTCTTCAGTTGGAGAACAGGTGATCTATTTTTTCAAAAAGAAAACAGGCATGCAAGCTTCAATAGCTGTCCTCAGACGAAATGTGTTTTTCCTGTTCAACTATATCCTAGCTACAGAAAAAACTATCAACCATTTCAGATAAAATATTAGGGATTTTAAATAAACATTTTCCTTTTACCATGAATTTGTAGTGCAATTATCAGAAAAATACAGTGTATACCACACCTAGAATTTCCAGTTCTTGAGACCTGCTGCATGCGTGCTCTCTCCTTTAATTCATCTTCATAATCTGCAGGTAGATCTCTTACTATTCCATCCAGATAGGGCCTTAAAGAAATAGAAAATATTCAGCTACACTTGCCTGAAAACATCCAAACTGAAATGGAAGGTACAGAAGTTTTGTACAAATGGATCCCCAACCTGACTGCACGCTGGATGGCATAACCAGTTCTGAAATTCTCACACAAAATTTGTAGAAATCATTCACTTTGCTAGCATTGTCAAGGCAGCTCTCTTTCTGGAGTTTGAATTCTCAAGCCTGCTGTTGTGCAACCTTTATCTATTCTATGATTCTATTGAGCCTGGTTAAGAGTCTTAAGAGCCGAAGAGCATTCAGCCTGCATTAACTGAAACAGATCTTGCTGCTTTTGATCCCCTGGGGCCAACAAAGTCTACAACAGATTTTGGCACACAGCTATTGGACACGTCTGGTGAAATAGTTAATTCAGATACGAAAAGCTGCTTTAATGACAACCTACCCTTCACTATGCACCTGATACCATTTAAAAGAGAGGTGACTTTTGATCAAGATAAAAGGCAGGTAACACGGTGAATATAAAAATTCAGGAGCTAAAATTTGAATCATCTACATGATACTGAAACTTCCTATAATTCCAAAGATGACAGAAATTTTATGGACACAAGGGAGCTTTTTCCTAAAATTTCCCAGATCTAGAAAGAGCCATAGACTTCCTATTCAGAAAGAAAAAAAAAAAAAAGTAAATATAGACAAAAACCCCTTATTCTTTTATGTAAAAAGATCCACAGCTTTGCACTTCTCTGTCATTCAAGTAAAAGCCAATAACCAAAGGCAAAATGACGCAAGCAGATTATTAAACATTGATTTGGCATCTTAACAACCCACAAGAACAACAGAAAAGATAGTCATCCTCTTGGCATAACATTATCTTCTTTCTTGATCAGAATAATTTTTTTTTATAATGATCAACCTGCTACTTACAAAGCTGGTCATGAAAGACTGAAACACAGTCAGGAAACAGAAAGCCTAGTCTACTTGAGGTAGTTACAGCATGATGAAAGGATGCAGGTAGAAAGCAAAGACACAAAATCTGGGATTCAAGAGGCGACTCATAAGAAGCAAAACATTTTGCACTTCCCCTCACTTTCCTGTCACCATTTCTGTTTGTTGAAATATGCCACAGTCCTTGTGCATCCATCAAAACAGAAACCTTTCTGAAAAGTCCTTTTACGCACTCCTGCCTCCCTAAACGAATAAAGCCCATTTAGAAGCATAATAACTTCAGCAGAGCAAATAAAAACATTCCTCCTTATGAATTTAGTTTCCGTCATGAATTAAATGTGTTCTGGAAAGGCTGACTTTTGCCTGAAACAGAAAAAATAAAAAGCTAACTCTTCAGAAGGTGAGCTAGTAACTAATCGATGTGTTTCTCCTTCTTGGAGACTGAACACAGTCCATGAAAGGTTAAGTGCAGCTCCTTGCAAAGGAGAAAAAATGTACTAGATTACAAAGCACACTTAATTAAAAAAATTTTCAATCAAAACTCAGCAAAGTAGAAAACACGCACACACAAAAAAAAACCAAACCTGAACTCATGTACAAATTTAAGTTCAGCAACTTCTTTTAAGAAGAAGCACCAACTTTGCCAGTAACAAACACAAAACTATCTTCTGTACCTTCTTTTAAAAGGAAACTGGAACTAAAACTGTTTCAGAGGCTTCTCCAAATAAGCAATGAATTGCCTAGTGATGTATTGGACACAGACATTTATATGAGCACCATCAGTGTTTTCTGGAATAACTAAGAACTAGTGTACTTCTATTCAACATGTTACTGTCTACTGTTAGTTCAGACACCATCCTTGCTGATATTTTACACATATAATTCTGTATATATCCTTTGAAAAACAAAGTTAACCCTCAAACTTTATCAAATTATAATTTTTATTTAAATGTTAGACTCAGCGTCCAATTTCACTAGATGGTGGCAAACAGCTACCTAGTAAAAGGAAGACATTCATCCTACTGGGTGTCAGTTAACCGAGAGGATTAACGTTGCTGTTAGTCTCAAAAAAATGACATTTTGGTTATCTTTGTTAGACACCAAGTCTAGCTTCTAATTTTATTTTTCTGAAAATTTGTAGGACAAGAAGACTCTACCCTAAAACCTCCTTTGGTCATTTCTGCCAATATTATACCACAGGATGGAAAAATCTTTGTATTTTGCATTCTCTTTTCTGAATCTCATACAGCAGAAAACAGGCAATCTTGTTCCCACTATCTATTTAACCACAGCCTCCACTTGCTAGTCTTTTTCAGAAACATTGTATGAACAAATTCATGCTTCTAGAAGCACATCTGACCATACAATCTGAAACTCTGAAATAACTAATTTATTTAGTCTGCATCTCCCAAATGCTTCCTGACATTTCATTTTCTCCACAGTTACTGAATTCCTTTATGATTTTTTTTAAAAGGCTGAGAAAGAATATTAAAAGCTATTTTTGTAGAGAAGGTATTTTAACTCTGTTGGCATTCGAAACTGGAAAACAAGCACTTCATTCAATTTAGAAAATGCTTTTGCAGTAGAAGAGCACTTTAGGGTTTGTTTTTCCCAGTTATTAATTTGCAGTACTATCCAGAAAATTATTCCAGTAAACAATGACTGAAGAGGTCATTTAACTAGTCCACCAGCAATTAACAATGAAACATGATGGTAATATTTAACACTGGTACAATTTGTCTCCTGTTTCTTCTAGAACTGTTAATTCTAGAAAAAAAAAAAAAAGTGGTTATTCTGCCTAGCAAGGGAAAGACAGTGGTATTTCCTTCACTGAAGCAACTACAGCAAAATTATTCTGGCAACAGTCTTAACACACACACAAAAAGGAAAGAAAAAAGCATCTACAACACTCGTGTTCCCAAGATCGGTAAAGTGAACAAACGAATACTCGTCAAGTACCTTTTTAAAATTTATTTACAAGAAACCTGCTTTATTTCATTTTAATTCAGCTGTATAAAACACATCTGTTTCAAGTTTGGTACTGTTCAAACCAGAACCCATTTGTTTGTGAAAGCAAAAGGTTCTTGGCAAATGAAATAACCAAAGGTGGCCAGACTGCCAGACCCTGAATGACTGGGAAGGTTACACTTTTTTTTTCTTTTAAATAAGTGAGCCAGAAGAGAAAAGTTAACAATCCATGTCAAAGTAACCAGACTGATTTATCAGTTAACACAGGAAAGACTATTTAATAATTAACAGTACATAATATCTGTTTTTCCTCCTGAATGGTTTATCTAAAACACCCTTTTTTGTTCGGTTTTGGTTTTCTTTAATGTTTATTCAAATTGTGTAGTTATTACTGAGATTAGCACCTACTAACATCATCAGGATTTGGTTCAACTAGGCATATGTTTAAAGTCCATTTACCTTTTAGCAAGACATGCAGTAAAAAAGAGGATTCTTTTAAAATATATTTTTTACATTTTTAACATGTAGTGGCATGCATCAAAAATTGAAGCTCAAATCAACTTGGGAATCTGAATTTAAAATTGACTTGTTATAACTATTACAGACTAAGAAAATAAATGTAATCTCAGATTCCCAGCATAGGGGTTTGCTCTCAAAACCTAACGTTTTCCGGCAAACTACTCTTCATAAAAATGTGAGCTTATTTTTCTGGGGTAATTTCTCTAGTATCCTTGGTTTGCCATAATATATAACATGCACCCTAATGTACGACGTACAATCTTAGGAACTGGTCCAAATTTCAGAATTTTTTTCTAAAAACTATTGCAAAGTTCCTTTTTAAAGTACAAAAAAATGTTGTATTTACATGTGAATGACGTCTAATTTTTAATGAGAGCAAACCATGGCTGTCAACAAGCACTAAAGAAATAAAGGAGAAAACAGAATTAAGAATACCTTTCAGCATAAAAACCTCGGGGAGTTTTTCTGTCATAAGCGCTTTCACATCTAAATCTAGGGTCCATTTCTTCACTTATCTCAGGATAGTAGTCCATTCTGTAGTATCTTCTACCAAAATCCCAGTCCTCATCAAGTCTGTGATGCTTCCTAATAGGAATTACGGACTGGCTAGCAAGTCCATGATGTCTTCGACTGAGAAAATCCAAGTCTTCATTAAGTCTTTTATTTAATAGTCGACTTCTTAATTCAACCTCATCATCTAACCTATGGTATCTGTCTTCCTCCGGCCACCTCTTATTTAGCAGCTCTTCATAACCTTCTGTAGAAGTAAATGCATCCTTCTTGGGAGGTTCTGTACCTGTATTACAGGTTTGTACTTCTGTATGTATTTCTGGCTGGAGCCTGGGAACAGCCACAGGCTTTTTATTCCTGTCCATCTCAGTCTGTTTAATAGAAAAAAATATTAAAAGATCTCAATATAAACAAATGACACTGAGCAAAAACTTGGTTTTGTATTTCTTCAAACATTCCCTAAACAGGTACTGGATAAAAGGTAGGAGGTGAACAAGCAAAATACTTCAAGGAGGGCTTACAAACTAAGGATTTATTTTTTTTCTTGAGGGGAAAAAAAGTACTTTCTCTTATCTAATGTTTTTCAGAAGAATGGCTATCAGTCCTGGATGGGCCTTTTACGAACTCCAATTTGACCTTCAGATTCAGAGGTGTAAACAATCAAAAACCACTTTGAACTTTATAGCTCATCAAGAGACTGGATATCTTTATTCTAACCAGATTCATAATAACATATAAGTACAGTCTTTGAACCTGACCATCTGTTAATCTATTGCTTTGCTCTCCAGCAGATGCCACTATGCAAAAGGATAGTTTAGTGGATAAAAAACAACCCTATGAAACACTGGACCAGTGCTCAATACATAGTTATAGTAAACATGGTTTTGGATAAAACCTGTAGTGCACTAATCTTTCATCTGTGGAATAAAGATAACAGTAACTCATACTTTACAAAATTTAATGAAAAATAAATTAAAGATGCAAATTGGAAGAGGGATCAACACACTAGAGGGCATGATGGCCACTCAGAAAGATTTTGACAAACTGGAGAAATATGCTGACAAAAAGCTCATGAAGATCAACAAACGCAAATGCAAAACTCTGTATCCGAGACAGAGTAATGCCATACACCATCACAGGCTAGGCACTGACAGCCTAGAAAGCAGTTTTGCAGCAAAAGGGTAGTGGTGGGCAACTAGTTGAATATTAGTCAGTAGTGCACCCTTGCAGTGATGACAGCCAACCACACCCTGGGCTGCATTAGCAAGGCTGTAATCAGCAGGTCAAGGGCAGTGAGCCTTCTCCTCTGCTCAGTATTTATTTATTCAGGTTCTGGAGTAGTGTGCCCAGTTCCTCCCCCCCATGGATACTGACAAACAGGAAAAAGCACAGAGGTTGGCTACTGAGATGCTTAAGGCACCTGAGCTCATAAAGGAGAAGCTGACAAAGCTGGATTTGTTCAGCCTGGAAAAAGAGGGTTAAAGAGGGTATGTGGGGAGGCAGAAGGAACTAGCAATCGCAGTCTCTACCTAATGAGTGGTTACAGAGAAGACAGACATCCTACACTATATGACACTCAGAAATAAAAGTTGGGGGAAGAAGAAAGAAGGAGGGGATGTTCAAGGTTATGGCATTTGTCCTCCCAAGGAATCATTACACTTGATGGAGCCCTGTTTTCCTGGAGACAGCTTAACAACAGCCTGCTGATAGGAAGTGGTGAATGAATTCCTGATTTTTGCCTTCCTTTTGTGTGCAGTTTTTGCTTTACCTGTTAAACTGTCTGTCTCAGCCCACAAGTTTTCTTACTTTTACCCTTCCGATTCTCTCCCCCATCCCACCGTGGAAGGCAGAGTAAGCGAGCGGGTGGATGGTACTTAGCTGCCTACTGCCATACAAATCAAAGGCCTCACCTCAGCACCTGAGTTCAATTATGCATGTGCTGAGCTCATTTTCAGTACTAAAGACTTTTTTTTTTTTGATTGATGATTGCACAGCACCAAATCCCAGACAGCTAGCACTTGCCTTGCTTTCTCATGAACTGGACACAGACAGAGGAAAAAGCAGCTACAAATAAAAGCTAAAGAAAACTCTGTGAAGCTCAACTTTTTGTCCAAAATGACAGCTTTTCTTGGCCACCACTTTTATCACCAAGAACAATCCAAGGACTTGCTTCAGACACACAGAAGAATGAAACCATCCTTGTACCAGAAGTAGGAATCAAGAACTGTACTGTATGACTCATAACCAGCCCTTGCGAGATTAATAAAACTGTGGTCTAACTGAATTACATCCTTTGCTTATTTTGTCTTACTTTTTATGTCTCCATCAATGATAAAAAAATTTACAAGATCATGTATGTTCTTCTCTATATCAGCTTCAGTAAAACTGTATTACCTCTGTATTTTTCTTCCCTAATTTCCTTAGCCTTTCATTCCATTCTTCTTTATCCCTGAGATATTGATTATACTCCTTGTTTCTTTCAAGCCGTAGTTTCTCCTGAAACAGGCATTGAAAAGAGAATCATAAAATTTTGCATTTTTGCAGAGCAGCGTTTAATTGCAGTATCAAATGGATCCATGCAAGCTGTGTCTTTGCCCTCCCCCTTTATTGTGATGTACAAATAGGGCTTGAACTGCTTTGAGGTTTTTGTTCATTCTTGAACATAGTATTTTCTCATAATCTGAAATCTGTAAGTAGAGGTCAGCTTCTTGGGCATGAAGTCTAGTCCACAGTAACAATACTGTATATCAAGTTCCATCTTAAAACCAGTTAGGTTTCCTCCTGCTAAATCTATTACAAAATTGTTGCAAAGCTTCACTCCTTTAACAACTAGAAATAACCTTCTAATTTCCAACCTAAATGTATTTACAGATTATTTTTAAACATACTATTTTTTTTTGGTGTTAAAATTAGTTGTGACTTCCCCACTCATAATTAACACAGGACAACAAATATATGTATAGACAAGATGTGTCAATTAGAGCTTAGGATATAATTTCAGCTGTCAAATTACAACAAGCAGTTAAGCTGACTGCAAAAAGAGTCAAAAGCACAAAGAACGCAAAGAAAACTAAGGAAAACATCATCTATCCACCTTGTTCTATCTGCTTTTGCAAGGTGACAATATTTATAACCAGCTTGCTCAGGTCTAAAAATTTGAAAGAGATGTACATCAACAGCCTAATACTACAATATGAAATACAGAAGTCTGCAGACAAAGCAAACTCATTTGCATTCTTTCCCGATATTAGCACCTTATGTTCAGAGTATGGGGCATCTCTTACACTACCTCATTCCAACCCTCATAAAAATGAAAAAAGAGAATTATGTTACAATATTATGAATCATGTTCTTCTCCACTGCAGTATTTTCCAATAAAGATGCAAAAGGTACTAAAAATCTTAATACAAAATTACTTTCCCATGAACAAATTTCAAACAAAAATAATTTATACTTCAATCACCAAGGAAATATCAGCTTAGTGGCAGTTTTGCAAATGAGACCAATGCTTATGTCTAAATTTTCTGACCATGACAATATAAAACCTGCAGACAGCTATGAAAGCTGCCTGAGCAGTATTTCCCAAAGCTGAGAAACTAGCACTGTCTTTAACTTGCAGCAAAACACTTAGCAGAAGATTCGATATGCTGTGTGATTGCACATTTTACCTAACAGAGGAAACCAAAATGCAAATATTAATCTCTAATTATTATCTGCCCAGAGGCTAACGTTGAGCAGGGCACAATGTGACATCTTCTGGCAGCTTTTAGGTTCTACAATAGCAATAAATGGGTAAAGAGGATAAAATCCACTCATACAGAAAATCTCAATGAATGTTGAGCTGCTATGGTATAAAACCATCCATCAGACATGTTAGCAGTCCAGATACATCTTTAATTTCTGTAGAATTAACCAAAGATACTTTCTCCTTCACTGTTTCAGCACCCATTCACAAGGATTACAAAGTTCATGAGAACCTGAAGCTAACAAACTCAGCACAAATGTCCTTCCCCTCTCTGAGGATTTCATTCTTGCTGCCTCCTCCTTTGGTTTGGCTTTTTTGGTTTTTTTAAACACTAATAATTTGGAATTTGGGGCTTTTTCATAACAGCAATTTTCACCTATTTGAGTTCTCACATAGCTCCTCATATGGCCAAACATTATTGCCAGCACAAGAGGCAAAAGCATAAGTAAGCACAGCAAGGGTAAGACCAACACATCCCACAGAAAAAAAAAAAGGAAAAAAAAAAAAAAAAAAAAAATCGCAAGAGGATAAGCCAGTAGGTTAAGCGTAAGCGTACAGAAAAACATGAAAACAAATTGTGTAGAGCAGAAAAAACACTTCCTTTAGTTCTGATAGGAACTTATAAGAATATCACTGTAGAAGCAACTACAAGCAAATATTTTAGAATTACCCACAGGCTGCAGTACAAAGAGTAATAAATTGGAAAAGTGCACATAATCGTAAGAAAAACAATGTTCTTTATTAAATCAATACTTGTTGCTGAACAAAGCCCAAGCACAACCACTAGAGCTTTTGAACACAACAAATGCCCTGCAGGTGAGAATTACCTACAAATTAAGAGTACAGGTAACCTAGACATAAAAATTTAAAACCAACAAAATTTAAAGACTTTACTTTCCTGGAAACCATCTCCAAAAACGTTCATGTGTAAGCAGTGTAAAAAGCCACAAACAAACAAACAAAAACTTAACTGGAAATAATTTTACCACACCAGTTTAAACAACCAGGCTCATTTTCAAGTTATACACCACTTACTTGATTTCCTCCAGATATTTACCTTGGCAGACCTTCGCTCATCAATAGGAAGAGATAATCCCTGAGTATATGGATCTACTTCACCAGTAGTCAAATAATTTTTCTACATTAAAAAAAAATAATAATAAAATTAAAATAAAATAAAAATAATAAAAATACAAAATCTTACTTGCTAAATAGTTGCTAGGAATTATATTTTCTAAAGTAAATCTGATCAGTTTAATGAAATAAGAACCGAAGATAACCTTCACATTTTGAAAATGTGGGACACTCCTGGAAGACATGAATGAAGTCAAGGAACGCAGAAAAAGGGCTTTGTCAGACTTTAAGCTTGAGTTTGAAAGGGTTTGTTACTTCTTCCCCATTACACTGTTTCAAGGATTACATAAATTAGTAAAAAAAAATTATATTTTTTTTCAAAAAAACCCCACTATTGTTCAGTCCTGCTGTAAGCAAGAAGCACAAGCATCTGTAAAAGCACAAGAGGAATTTTCCAAGAACCTCCCTTACTTAAAATGGAAAATTGCATTTTCTAACTGCAATAAACATATGTCTACCTCTCATTTCAACAAACTGAATCCATGCTAACACTACAAAGTCACCACTCTGCTTCTCAACGCTATTCATTTTCTACAACAGCAGTCCCTAAACTTTTCAGTATAACAAATGACCTACTACTAAACCTTGTCATTCCTTACAGACCATCAGTCACTTTCAAAACAGAATGTTCTGTTGAAAACACAATGTTGTTGCTCTATATAGCTCCCCGGGCCACAGCTCAGGAACTCAGCTGTGCAGCAAGTCAAAGTGTCAGCCTTTCAAATCAAACACCAAGGCTGGCACCGGTCCTTAGCTTCCGGGTCTAGTGCCTTCTTCATACAACACTCATTTACTGAAAACATCCCCAGGCCTTTCTCAGTCAATCATCTATGTTTTATAAATACAATTATCTTTAATAAAAAGATCATCTATTTGTGCGGCATGGGCTGATGAGGGGAATGGGTTAGATACAGTATTTCACTAGCACTGTTTCCTTCCATTATCTATGTTGTAACATAGCTTACAAGCTCAGAGGTATGTCAACAGGCAAAAGCTCTACCCGTTCCAGTACAAAATCACATCATTATGGATTATATTTCACAACCATACAGCAAAAGCTTTAAGGGATTTAATAACCATGCAAATATTCAAGCACTGAGACAACTAGATTAATATGGAGAAGTTATTTTTACTCGTGTCCTGGGTTCAGCTGAGACAGAGTTAACTTTCTTCATAATAGCTAGCAAGAGGCTGTGTTTTGGATTTGCGCTCAGAAGAAAGCTGATAAAAAGTGAAGTTTGCGTGGCTGCCAAGGTCTTTCAGCTTCTCTGGCTGCCTGCAAACAGGAGAAGCTGGGAGGAAGCACAGCCCCAGTTACTAGACCAGGATTTGATCTTAGGTTCAGGACTGAGAGCCAAAGTGGCCAATAATCTATTCCATAACATACACATGACATATAACACATACAGGTGAGGACCCTCTGGAAGATCGGCCCTTTTTGGTTCTGGATCTCTTTTGTTCCAGGTCATCTCACTCCAGGTGGTCCTTCTCCCAAGGCCTTCCCCCCCACTCTGGTCAGCTCTTGGTCTGGGGTGCTCGGACTGTTATCTCCATTCCGTGAGTGTGGTTTCAGGACTCTCCCTGCTCTGGGATCATTAACTGGGAACAGGCTGGGCCTTGGTCATCAGGTGGGGGGCAGTATCACTGTGTATCACTCATTTGTGTATTTGTACATACTATTATTTTCAATATTATTGTAGTTTAGTTATTAAATTGCCCTTATCTCAACCCACGAGTCCTTTTTTCCCTTTCCCCTTTAATTCTCTCCCCCATCCTCGGGTGGGGGAGGCTGAGCAAATGGGTGTGTGGTTTGGCTCCCACACCCATCACAACTAGAAAAAGTAAATACACTGTAATCCTCATTATTAAGTAATTCTTTTCACATTTTGAACCCATCTGTAGAGATGCCCTCTGATCTTAAAAAGCTATTTGCCAAAAACCAGAAGCCAATATGGAAACTGCATTTTCTACACAAGCAAGACTAAGCAAGTTATTAACCAAAATATTATCACTATGAGAGCTGCTAAAAGTTGCACTCTCTCTTTATGTGGGGAAAAGAAATTGGAGATTGTTATCCTGTCTCTTCCTCAGGCCTTACATGCTTAATATAGCTAAGGTGTAGTACACAAAAAAAAATCCAAAATTTGTAAACGTAAATTTGTAAAACTGAAGTTCAATTGAGAATAAAACACTAGAAGTTAATGTAAAAATTATATCATTTGGGTACTTGGGTGAGATTTATGAAACATTAAGTTTTAACACAATATTCTAAGTTTGAAAATAATCTGAAGTTTAAGATGTAAACAAGAAGTAACAATTACATAAGCATCATTTTGGTTAGAGGTTAAGAAGACAGTTAATTCTGCTGTTGCTATTGCTTTTCAGGAATTCTAGTGCACGCTAATATAGTTAATTTTTATCATATGCGTGTTACTCAAAGCCCCAGAAAAAAAAAAGAAGGCTGTGTTTCTACCACATTACCCCCTGGTACTTTACTAAAGTTGCTTAAACTGCACAACCTGGATGGACAGCGTTAAATTTGAAAATTATCTATACAAGACAGTAAAATCATATAAATTATTAAAAATTACTGTAATTGAACAAAGCTTGCAAAAACGTGCCTCTGGTATTTTTTCCTACAATCCTTGTATCCTGCATTCTGGCCACTAGGTGCTGAATAACTGGCTCTACTGCTTGCCCTAAGCACCACTGATGAGATTTTACAGAGATCAAGAAGAAAAAAGCCCTGACTCTAGATCTGATGACCTATTATAATATTTCAGAGTTTACGATTTTAGTCTAGCTTTATAAAGTATGCACATCAACAAAAAAAAAAAATCTGAACTTATAACATCTGTGTAAACTGATAAACCTTGAAGCAAGCATCTACTGAAAGAAAAACTTTTGTAGAGTCAGCATCAGACAGCAACAACAGCAATTGCAAGGAAAAAAGAAATCAACAAGTGTTTTAAAAAAAACATATTAAGGAAAACAATAAATAAAAGCAATCATTTTGCACAAAACAAACTGCTATTAATCACAACTAATCACTACAGCATGCACAAACACACAAAGCATGAAAAAAGTAATGATTTTTTTTCAAATTCAAAGAGCACAAAGCTTTAAAACAAAGCAAAAAACAACTAATTTGAAGGAAAAAAAAAGATATTGCGGGCACCCTACCTTTCTTTTTGCCTGTGAAATACCCTAAAAGTCAGGGAAAAGATACTATTCAAAAAGAGTCTTTCATTCAAAAGTATTTGATTTAACAAAAAAGACTTATCTTAGAGCCAATCCATTCCTTCATTTTAAGAACTAAAGACATGGATAACCAGCATTTTCAGACAACAGAAAATATTGGTTCCTGATTTTTTTTTCTGTTTGACTAAGAAAGGATATAGAATACTCCCAAGATTACGACATTTCGTACATACTATTTCAATTTTAAATTTACTGTGACATGTAATAAATTGTGCTAAGCAGAACATTAAATATTTTTTAGTTCTAAAATTCAACAGAAGCTGTCAAATGGAGTCACACCAACTACAAGTGTTCTTACCTGAATTACAGACCATAGAATACATAAGTACTTAAAGAAGTAACAGATGATACGTTAAATTATTAAGAAGAAACTAAGAAAGAAGTAGAGACAATTAAATAAAAGTATTCAGAATAAAATTTACTAAGCAACATGTAGTCTCATGGCAATGAGATCCGTAGAAGCTTAAAATATATAACCCTTCCTAGCAGTGACATTTTTAAGTAACTTCTACTCGAGTCTTTGAAATCAGACAACACTCATAATGAATGCCTTCTTATAAAGATTTTTCACAGAGTTTATTAATTTTCATTCAATTAAAATGAGAGAGTCATTTTAAATTACTTGCTAAACTCAGGCAACCAGACAAGAAGCTTTACCTGAGAAAGATATCGCCTATAATCTTGTCTAAGTTCCTCTTTGAGTTTATGTTTTTTTCGTTCATATTCTTCTCCAAGAGGTAAACTCAAGCCATAGTCACCTGAAAGTTTAACATCATTAAATATTGTTATTCTACTATTTCATATCAATAAAAAGCACATCCTGCAAAAGCCACATCTGGATTTTTAATAGCCATCAGCAATAGAAAAAAAAAAAAAAAAAATATGCAACCAGTAATTAAAAAACAGCCAAAATAAAAATCACTTTCTCTGAGTAGTTGGGTGGAAATCACAGAAAAACAGATCAGGATTTGGATGTTAGTTTTCCACTAGTCCTTGTGCTTCTTCTTCCCACTAGAAAAAAAATGCAACATAAACTGAATTTATTTAGATAGTCTGACAAATAGTACAAAATAACCCAAATACTGTACGTACTTCTTTTGTTAATGTATGTTAAAAGGAAATCCTCTTTTAACATACTCAGGTATTTTAAGGCATGCTTATCACACAATAGAAAACATACATTGCAACTAGAAAGCAATAAGCTATTTGTTTAGCACAAATCATGTGAAAAATGTGTTGGCCTCCACTCAACTAGAAGGAATTTGATAATATGATAAGAATTTTTTTCTTTCCACCTCAGTGTTTTTAAATGTAGTAGACCCAAAACACACATTTAATACTTTTCCAAGATTACTGTCAGGTCTCATAACAACTGAACTCTTAAAATATAATGCTGTGCAAGTTGCTTGTTGTTCCCAAAATACATTTTAAAGCACTTTAGAAGAAGCATCTTCTGCCCCAGAAGCCCCCCTCTGCAGTCACTTTCACCACGCTCCACAGAACGCTAGTGAATTCCACAAAACCACAACAGAGACATAGTTTGCACCTGTTTGGTTTTTTACGTCCTATTGTTTCCTTCAACACATTTTACATCTTGTGCTCTATGTAAAATGTGTAGCAAGGAGTAAGAGGGACGAGAGGGATATTCAAGATTTACTCTTACATCAGTCCCGATTTATGGTACGGTACTTTGACTCCAGTATTTTAAATGTTTAGGGCACTAACCAGTGTCTGTACAATAAAAATAAATACTGAAAATTGCTAACTTGGGAATCTGCTACTGAAACAGATAAGACGACTGAAAAATACTCTGTAAAAATACAGCTAGCTGGCTTGGCATGAGATAGTTTCAGCTAAGTCAGAATGTACCCTGACAAGCCAAAACAGGAGTCAGCCTGCTGTTCTGCAGAACCAAAGGACCTAATACCTGATTAAATGTGTCATATGCTATTTTGAAACAGCCTGCAGAGTTCAACAACTAACCAAAATCAGCATGAGAGTTTCTTCTCCAAACTGCAAGTTACTTTTCTTCTAATTTTGCACATAAGGCAAGTGTCAGTACCTTTTCAACCCTCGAAAAAGAGATGTGTAAAGAAGAATAGAACACAGAAGAGGAAATGGTTTGTTTCAGCTACGTGCTGTTGTCTTTTATTTTCATGTGAAATTATTGTTAGACTAATTATAGGAAAGCAAGAAAAAATTTAAAAGCAACTAACACGTCAGAGTGAAGATTCATTCAGTAACTTCACAGAAGCCAGTAAAATACAGGACAGAAAAAAAATCCGTGAGAATAAGTGCTTTGATTTAAATACATGAAGTATTCAAACAAAAGAAAGTTTAAAGTTAATTTTATTACAGAAGACCATTTTTCAGCCATGAGAAAAGCACTGAGATAACAATTATGGGTAGTGATCTAGAAGATATTTGAAAACTACCTACTTCAAAAGCTTACTTTAGGAGACCCTAGCAGGGCAAAAATACTCCAGTTAACATACAGTCTCCCTAACTTCACGCGCAATTTCTCTAATTTTTTCCATTGGAATAAGAGGCATACTTTCTTTTTCACTGGTTTTCTGCTTTGGTTTATTCTGTATTTTGCTGTATTTATTTGTCATTTCACATTCTGCTAATCACACACAATCACAATGACAACTTTTTTTTTAGGAAAAACTTAAGATTTTAAACGCATTTTTACATAAAAGTTTGCAAGCGTTTAGTATGTTGAGAAATAACTATGACTTAATTCAGCCTGACTGGCAACATTACTGCTACAACCACAGAACATACTTAGAAGCTAGCAAGGAACAAGCCCCTGTCTAATTTAATTCAAAGGAAATTACATTGCTTTAAAGCAGAACCAACCAATAATATCAACAAACACCCACTGATAGCCAAATGTGTTCAGCACCCAAATTATTATTATAGAATGTGCTGCTTTTGGCTGGGATAGAGTTAGTTTTCCTCACAGTAGCTAGTATGGGGCTGTTTTGGATTTGTGCTGGGAACAGTGCTGATAACCCAGGGATGTTTTAGCTGTTCCTGAGCAGTGCTTGCACAGAGTCAAGGCCTCTGCTCCTCACCCCACCCCACCAGCGAGTAGGCTGGGGGTGCAGAAGAAGTTGAGAGGAGACGCAGTCAGGACATCATGCCCAGCAATAAAACTGAAGGGGAGGTTGGGGGGGGGGGGGGGGACATTT
>WKFP01014377.1:249571-377845 GCA_011057875.1 Pterocles orientalis | reverse complement strand
GCTTCTCCCAGTTTCATATCATCAGCAAACTTGCTGAGGGTGCACTCTATTCCCTCATCCAAGTCATTGATGAATATATTGAACAGCACAAGTCCCAATACCGAACCCTGGGGGACTCCACGAGATACAGGCCTCCAACTAGACTCCATCCCATTCACCACAACTCTCTGGCTTCTTTTCTCCAGCCAGTTCACAATCCATCTCACTACCCGATCATCCAGATCACACTTCCTCAGTTTAGCCGCAAGGATACTGTGGGAGACAGTGTCAAATGCTTTTCTGAAATCGAGATAGACCACATCTACTGCTTTGCCATCATCTATCCACCTGGTAATATCCTCATAAAAGGCTATCAGGTTGGTCAAGCATGACTTCCCCTTGGTGAAGCCATGTTGACTGCCTCTAATGACCTTCTTATCCCTGATATGCCTAGAGAGAGCATCGAGAATAAGTTGTTCCATCACCTTTCCAGGGATGGAGGTGAGGCTGACTGGTCTATAGCTACCCGGGTCCTCCTTCTTGCCCTTTTTGAAGACTGGTGTGACATTCACTTTCCTCCAGTCCTCAGGCACCTCCCCTGTTTCCCACGACTTGCCAAAGATGATGGAGAGTGGTCTAGCAACGACTTCTGCCATCTCCCTCAGCACCCGCGGATGCATCCCATCAGGACTCATGGATTTATGGGTGTCCAGATTACTTAACTGCTCCTTAACCCAGTCTTCATCTACCAGAGCATCTGTACCAAAAAATATACTGAGGAACAGCCGATTAGCTCTCTTCCACTAGTACTGCATCTTGCCTATTTAATTGAAAGCCCTGCAGAGCAGAATTTTTAGCATCTTATTTGTGCAATTTATTGTCTAATGCTGCTCCTAAACAACCTAATAATAAATATTAAAGTAAATCAAATTCATGACAATGGAACTGTACAGAAGTTAAGGCACACACACACAGACTTTGAATATTCTTTGTTAGGACAGTCTTATTAGAACTAAAAATACTGCAAAGCTGCATACCAAGTAACCATGGAAAGAAGAAAGACAAAAACAAAAATGACTGCATACAAACCTACTCATCCTAATCTCCACTCAGCATTCTCACCAACCTCACTGGAGGAGACATTTTGCAAAACTAAGCCAACACATAAAAAATCCATATGTTATATTCCATGTTTAAAAGGAAGAATGAAACTGAGAAGAAAATTATGACCCTCAAATCCCTCTAATACTACCACACAACTTAAGCAATAAGATTGCTTTTGCAGGCTCCTAAGCAATCCCATCACATCCAGTGTTTAAACTCAGATTGTACAGCAGTTTTATTGAGGCTAATTAGCATATTTCTAAAGCCTACAGATTGTATCAAGTAAACAATAGGCCAATGAAAAGCTGTATTAGAAAACACTTTCAGGAAGAGGATCAAAGAATTAAAAAAAACCCCAAACAAACACAAAACCAAAACACCTCAAAGACCAGCAGAATATGACACTACATAGGTAAACATAAAATAATGTATCCAGAGAGACTGAGATAAATCATAGAATCAGGGAATGGTTTGGGTTGGAAAGGACCTTAAAGATCATCAAGTTCCAATCCCTTTGCCATGAGCACGGACACCTCCCACTAGACCAGGTTGCTCAAAGCCTCATCCAGCCTGGCCTTGAACACCTCCAGGGATGGGGCATCTACAAGTTTCCTCGGCAACCTGCTCCAGCGTCTCACCACCCCCACAGTGAAGTTTTTTCCTTGTAACTAAATCTACCCTCTCTCAGTTTAAAACCGTTACCCCTCAACCTGTCACTACACCCCCAATAAAGAGTGCCTCCCCATCTCTCCTGTATCCCCCTTTAGGTACTGGAAGGCTGCTATAAGGTCTCCCTGGAGAGGTGCTCCAGCCCTCTGATCATCTTTGTGGCTGCAATCTCGACTCGCTCCAACAGGCCCACATCTTTATGTTGGGGGCTGAATGCAGTACTCCAGGTGGGGTCTCACGAGAGCAGAGTAGAGGGGAAGAATCACCTCCTTTGACCTGCTGCTAATGCTTCTTTTGATGCAGCCCAGGACACGGTCGGCTTTCTGGGCTGCAAGTGTGCATTGTCCGGTCATGTCCAGCTTCCCATCAACCAACACCTCCAAGTCCTTCTCTTCAGGGATGCTCTCAAGCTGTTCTTCTCCCAGACTGTATTTGTGCTTGGGATTGCTTTGGCCCACATGCAGAAACTTGCACTTGGCCTTGTTGAACTTCATGAGGTTGGCACAGTTCCACCTCTCCAGCCTGTCCAGGTCCCTCTGGATGGCATCCCTTCCCTCCAGCGTGTCCACCACACCACACAGCTTGGTGTCATCAGCAAACTTGCTGAGGGTGCACTCAATCCCACTGTCCATATCTCCAACAAAGATGATAAACAACACCGGTCCCAACACCGGTCACTGGTTTCCACTTGGACATTGAGCCGTTGACCACCCAGCCAGAGTGGTCCATCCATCAAACCCATCTCTCTCCAATTTAGAGACAAGGCTGTCGTGTGGGACTGTGTCAAATGCTTTGCACAAGTCCAGGTAGATTAGGTCAGTTGCTCTTCTCTTATCCACCACTGCTGTAACCTCATTGTACAAGGCCACCAAATTTGTCAGGCACGATTTGCCCTTAGCAAAACCACGTTGGCTGTCACCCATCACCCCCTAATTTTCCATGTGCATGATAACTAAAGGAATACATCTGCTTCATGTATTCCTTAAAATGTTTTCCTTTAAACTTTCTCTTGCACTAATGTCATTTTTTGATTCTATAAAATTATAATATTGTTACAAAGGAGGTAGAACTAAGACAACCTATTTACAACTCCTAGTAGTAATACAGGACAATCAATTCCAAAAATAAATTCTCCCATCTGATTTGTCCTACATCTTTAATCTTATTAGTTTCGAACACTGATAAAGGATTAAAGAAATCTAAAAGAGGGTAAGTTTCCAGGTACTGATAAATTTTATTTAGCCTACTAGGTTACACAAGAATAATGAAAAAATAGTTCTGAATGGGTGAAACAACTTGTCACACTAAAGAATTGAAAAGTTGGTCTCATTACCTATCCAGTGCTGCACAGCCACCAAGAGGAAGATTACCACACATAGAAGGAGGCACTGTGAGAAGCCTTTCCAAAAGTTCACTGACTGTGCCATCTGTATTCTTACCTCTATTTACAAGGACATTTATAAACTCTAGAACTGTTTCCAAATCACTGTATTGGAACGGTACCAAGCCCATTCTGAGGGACTCCATAAGGAAAGGACTATTTACAGTATGTTTTTTCTATCTAGCACAAGGAACACAATGAATATTCTAGCATTCTGTACTCTGATCATATTGCTTAAAAGAGCAATGTAATAAATTAAAAAACAAAGACAAAACAGTTACAGTTGAACTACACAGGCAATTCAATTGGTGTGAAAAAAAGCTCACAACCCAAGGCCTTGGAGAACACTAAGATGACTAATGCTGCAGCACTGTTGATTCAGCATACCTTTAATACAGCTAAATCGTCAGGAAAAGTGGCCAAATGCTGCTTAGAAAACAGCTAGACATTTTATGTCTTGCATCCTTCTGCTTATCTTCCGAAAATATGCACGAGTGCAAACTTTATGAGACAAGCAAAGGGAGTATATTACACTGAAAGAGGAAAAAAAAAAATTCTTACATGTTCTAAGCGAAAGCCTGACAATTTGAATATGATGCATGCACTGCTAACTTCAGAAAATACACCAGCATGTAAGCAAATATCTTACTGAATATTAATCAATTTTATTATCTACCGTATCAAGTGAAGAGATTACGACTAATCACAATAAAAATAGAGAGGCAATACATTTCTATCTGAGAAGAGTGCTACTGCAGTCCCCAGATATGCAGGTAACTATCTGGGAGGTGACAGCACTAAACTCACAGCAAACCGTTAACTTCAAACTGCCTTCACACGACTGCACAAATGTACCCAGGTGAAGCCTGTCACTATAAAACCATTTCAATTCAAAACAAAACAATCTACTTTCAGTTTAGCAATGTGTCTGAATGCATTTTGTGCATTTCCAGCCCTTGCTATCACTGAAGTAGAAGATCCAAAACTAAGCCTGGAGACATTGCTCCGTGGGCATGTTCACAGAGCAAAAGGGAGAGTCAGAAAATGCTGCAAACATTTGAAAACCCAAGCACAAACTGTATGTCCCCAAAATTACGACAGGCAAACAACATATTTTTCATGTCTTTTGGAAAACAAAGTATTTTGTAAATACTACTTTAAAAAAAAATTTGATAGCATAGATCTATCAGCTCTTACTTTAGCTCTTGCATCTTTTGCAATCCCCCAAACACTGCATTATTCAAAGTGAAACTCCATTAAACATACTGCTGCTATATGCTCAACTACTGTTTGAAAATGTTCCATAAAAATATATATTTTCTGTATTTTTACTTTCAAGAAGACTGTAGTTTTTCATAACCCTTTTTTTTCCTTTTAACTGGAAGTTTTCACAAAAGCCACTCTGAATAATTACAGAGCCAGCTAGGTAGACTTCAAATTAAGCACATACACCAGGCAACAGAAAGCATATAGAAATTCAAGAAAATAAGTCAAGTTTGAACATGAGATTTTTATTCAGTCTATGCCCAAACAGAGTTAATAATTCATGTCTCTCTATTCAAGACATTCAAAACATCTATGTGTACATGTATTGTACAGTATGTACATAGATGTGAATTGTGTGCCTACTTGATCACCTAAAGCAATGTCTGCTGTGTTACTTTTTATACTTTCCCTCCTATTTGTTCAGGAAAAAGGGGCATTAAATTTAAAACTAGCATGTGAAAGTAGCCAGATTCCATCTCTCCTGTGCTACCAGAATATTAAAATAACATCAGGAATACTGGCAAAATGGCAATCCCCATCCACACGAACTGCAGCGAGGGCGGCAAGGAGAGAAGTGCTTTAAAGCAGCAGCAGTATGCCATGTTTACCCGTGTATTTACAGATTATACAGTCACATAACTGTGTCATTAAGAAACATTTTTCAAAGTTTCAGCTGAACTTCCAAAGTTACTGAAACAGCCGGTATTGGCTGCTCCCCTACCCCGGGAATGGCATTTAGAATAAGCCCTTGCCTCCTGCACCTTGCACCTTCCTTTCTTTCGCATTCTTATTTGAAAAGGCACAAAAAGTTCCCGGGTGTGGACGCTCATAATTAATAAACTCTGATTAAAACACCCCCACTTCTTCATCCCTGCCAAGGCAATTAACCCTCATAACACCCAACCAGCAAGTCTCGCGAGTTACCTCCCGTCGCCACGACGGCCTACCTGCTTTCCCAGAACACGTACTCTGACCCAAAAACCCGTTAATTCCGGAAACCCTCCAGAGCCCGCAGACCAGCGGAACTTCTCCCAGCGCGACGGCCCGGGGGAGCGCCGCTCCCGCGCCCCGGCCTGCAGCGCCGCCCAGACTCCCTTCCCGGCAGCATTTCCCGGAAGCACCAGTGTCCCCCCTCCGTCCCTCCCGGGCCAGGTGCGGGGCGCTCGGCCGCGGGGCGGGGCGGCGGCACTCCGGACTCGGCCCCTTTAAGGCGCGCGCCGCCGTTGTTAGGCAACGGCCGCACAACAAACGGCTCCCGCTGGAAGACCTTGCGGGGCTCCGCTGCCCCCCGGGGGGGCACCGCGGCCCGGGCACCGTCCGGCTGCCCCCCCGGCCCGCTCCCTACGCCGCCTCCTGGGCCGGTCCCACTCCCCGCAGAGCCGCCCCCGTCCCGGCCGCGGCCCGCCCCGGGCCGTGCACAAGGCGGCCGCTCGGTCTCCCCGCGAACGGGCCGGGTTAGCGGGGCTGGTTCCCGGGCGCTGTCCCGACCGCTCGGCTCACCGGCGCCGGCGGCCGCAGCTCTCTCCGCGTCTCGCGCGCGTTACCGCCCCCGCGGAAACCGGTCGGCGGAGTTGAACAGCGCCCCCTACTGCTCCGGAGGGCGCCGCGACGCGGCCCTTCTATCCCGCAGCCGCCAGCGCCTCGTCTCCTCGGGCGAGAGGAGGGCCGGGATCGCGCTGTCTCGGCTTTAGCTGGCGAAAGGGAGCGGGAAGGGAGTCAGCGGCGATCTCCCCTCAACGGGGGCTTTCGGGCCCCGCTGCCTGTGAAACACCGCTTGGCCGGGCGGGCAGCGGCGAGGAGGGAGAGGACACTGTGGCCGTAGCGCTGCCGCCAGGCCGCACCATGCTGTAAGCCCGCGGCTGCCGCAGGCACCAACTGCCGCCACACCGGGCCGGCCGGGGCGCAGGGCCCACTGCTCCCGCTGGGGGCGCAGCGCCGCCCGCCCCGCGCCTGCGCGGACCGTACCACCGCCCCCTCTGCGACCCCCTGCCGCACTTGGTTCTGCCGGCGGCCCGGTGAGGCGGGCCAGGGTTGGGCCCGGTGCGGGGCGTCATGGCGGCGGCGGCGGCGGGGAGCGTCGCCTCCGGGAGCGGGATGGCGCAGAAGACGTGGGAGTTGGCTAACAATATGCAGGAGACGCAGAGCATCGACGAGATCTACAAATACGACCGCAAGCAACAGCAGGAGATCCTGGCGGCCAAGCCCTGGACTAAAGAGTGAGTGAGAGCCGGGCCGGGCCGGGCCGGGCCGGGCCGGGCGGCAGGTCGGAGGGCGGGCGGCGAGGGCCTAAGGCGCGGGCTGGGCTGGGCCGGGCCGGGCGGTGGGACCGGCCCTGAAGGCCTCCGCGGCCTCTCTCTTGCAGCCACCATTACTTCAAGTACTGCAAGATCTCGGCGCTGGCGCTGCTGAAGATGGTGATGCACGCCAGGTCGGGGGGCAACCTGGAGGTGATGGGGCTCATGCTGGGCAAGGTGGATGGGGAAACCATGATCATCATGGACAGCTTCGCCCTGCCGGTGGAGGGCACCGAGACTCGCGTCAACGCTCAGGCGGCTGCCTACGAGTACATGGCTGCATACATTGAAAACGCCAAGCAGGTAAAAAGAAGCGGCAGAGCGTGTTTCTCTCCCTCCACGGCGTAGCTGTGGATCTTGTAAGCTAATCGCGCAGGAACATGTTCTGGGGTTTGCAGGCTTCCCCAGCCTTCCCACCCCTCTCCTCCCCCTCCCACAGTGATCCAGTAGCTGTCCAGTTGCTCTGTTTGTTCTCAAAGATGGCTAAGAGAACTGTGTCAGCAGCAGAGAACACAGCCCCCTTTAAACATTTTCGCATATAGATTTACATGTCTTACAGTAGGTCATCAAATACTGGATTTTTTCTTTCCTTTATAAATTATTTTCATTGCTCAGGAAGTGTTTTTGTGGCTGCAGCTGGTGGATTGTGGATGGAACAAGAAGGGAGTGTGTTTCTAAAATAACTCATATAATACATGTTTCTAAAAACAGTATGCAAATTTAAATATAAAATATGTATATGTTAGAGATACTGACTATTTGTAGATCACGAATATGACATTTGTTCTCACCTTCTTGCTTTCTGAAGTCTTAACTGCATAGCCACGCTGCTGTTTTCCATAAAAATAAAACATTTTTGAAGAAAATGCCAATGATAGAATAAGTAAGTTTCAATGCAACTTAATTATTCATATTTATAATTTGGAAATTTGGATTAACTGACTCGGGTATCTGTTCCCTCTCTTCGTCACCTTGTATTCAGAGATACACATCATATTAAGCCTGGCTATGCAATGAAATTCTCACATGCAGAAGGATAACAGAAGTATGAATCTGCTTTGTGGCTGATATAGAAACCAACATGGCACATCAGAGTACCTGCTGCCACGGTTCTTCCCGTACAGGGCAATCATATACTAAGAATGAGCATTGAAATAATTCTTACTCTCCAAGCTCATGTAGTTTTGAGGCCCCCTTTACCCTTTGATTTTTCTTTAGTGCTCGAAATATTTTAAACCAGCTAAAATTAGAGGTCCCTTAGCTATTCAGTGGAGATAACAGAGTAGTATTTGGGTTATTTTAGAGAGCTGTACTTACATTCACAGCCTTATGTACAGTTAGAGGTATTTAAATAGATGTGAATTAGGCTGGATCGTAACATCAGAAAAAAGTAAACATAATCCAGAAGTAGGGACTTTTTTTTTTAAATTCATTCTTGTTCATGAGAAAATTTAGCAATGATTTATTTAATCTAGTTCCTTTTATCTGGAAACTGTTAATGTCATGATGCTAATGCTCTAGTTGCAGAAAAGTGGGCATCTTGAAAAGATGTCTTTACTTAAAGATATATTCATACTATCCAGTTCTTGAGTAGAAATAATGGGTCTCAAAATAGTAGTTATATAGCATAAAATTAGTATTTTAATATACATCTAGTTCATCTTATTTTAGAACAGTCCAGGTTTATGTAGGAGTACTCATATGATAGGAAACATTTTTTCTCATTTATATTGTGTGTCTATAATTGGTTTCACAATTTTGTGATTAAACTTGTGTGCAAATATAATAACTCAGCTTTACTGGTGCTCTGGCAGAGTTTGCATGTTGGCTGTTCCATATTTGATTTTGGCAAGCAGTTGTTCCTGGAATAACTCTTTTCAATATTAGATTGCAAGTTGATATATTCCCCTGCATAAGCACTTTACAGATACCAATGTTTAGTTATTTGGTTCTCTCCATGGGCAGGACTTGGTATTAATATATTGAGTCAAAATATATAACATTCTTTAGTATTTTGTTGATCTCTCCTTCTCTGTTTAGGGAGATGTAAAGAAAATATAAGTATTATTCACCAAATCAAAAAGTAAATAAACATTCAATTCAGAAGGCAGTTTATGTGTTCTGTCTCATCTTAACATTTTGCTGATTTAACCTTCCTGACATATTCATTTGGTATGGTATTTGGCAAAACCAAGCAGGTGATGCATCCAAACACATAACTCTCAGTTAAGAACTGGCATATAGGGTCATACCAAAATTACACAACTCAGTATAGAGCAGCCAGTAAGCAATGCATGAGACAGAAGATTACAAAATTAGGTGCAATGGGTGTTTGTTCTGGGGTGGTTTTTTTGTGTTGTTTGTTTTTCTTACAGTATTTGTAGAGATAGATGGGGATATTATTTGGAAACTATTTTGAGTTTTTCTGATCCTACAAATCTCAAATCAGTCTTTCGGCTTTCACAGCATGCTTGGGCAGTAATTTCTTTCGCTTCTGGTGTTTGAAAACATGCCTCTCAAGTTATTTTTGTAAACCTAGCAATAACCTCTCCATACGCCTCTGAGTGTATTACTGTACTAAATAAATAACAGAATCACAGAACAGTTAGGGTTGGAAAGGATCTTTTCAAAGAGCGTCTGGTTCCAACCCCCCTGCCATGGGCAGGGACACCTTCCACTAGACCAGGTTGCTCATGAACATGTGTTCTCTACTGGCATACCATACATTATATGAGATTATATATACTGATGTCATGTCCACCTTGATAAATTTCTCTTCCACGCTGAAGAGTCCCAGCTTGTTTACCATCTTGCCCTGTGAAATCTTTTCTGTACTTAAGCTGTCATTGAAGAAGGAGCTCCTGGCTCCTTGAAGTTCTCTGTTTTGTGGTGGTAGCTGCAACAGAGAATGCTAATACTACAGATTACATGGTTTGTAGAAAATAGTTTAGCAAAATAAGGCGTATGTTTAGTATTTTTAGTATTAGGAAGGGAGCATCGCAGGCTGTGTGCGTGTTCTTTTTTATCCTCTGACCGTGTTGTAGTATGCTGCAAGGCCCAATAGAGGGCAGCGGATACTTTCAGAATGGAGATCAACGCTGGGTTTGTCTTCCTTCACTGCTGTTAGGTTGGTCGTCTAGAAAATGCAATCGGCTGGTATCACAGTCACCCTGGCTATGGCTGCTGGCTCTCTGGGATCGACGTCAGTACCCAGATGCTTAATCAGCAGTTTCAAGAACCCTTTGTAGCAGTGGTTGTAAGTACTGGCTGATAACTGATAAAACTGCATAGCAAATTATGCTGAGGGGGGAATAATTTTTAGATTTCTGTCTGTTAACATTTCAATACTGTGTATTTTGCATGATGGAAGTGTTAGGTCCAAATTTCAAATTGGTATCACTCCTTTTGCTTTGTTGGCCACATACTAGTCAAACCAGTAATACTGCTTACCAAGACCATTTTCACCGCATTGTTCGAGGTATGGTAGCTCTATACATATCCATACATTACTCTTAACTTAAAGGTCTACTTGGTGCTTTTGCGAAAAAATGTGTTGAGCAATCCATATTCAATCTCTTGCAATAGAATAAAAATCTGTTTCTTTTGTTATCTTCATTGTAGAGTTCACAGAGCTCTGCTACTTTCTATCTAAAATGCATTTTAAATTAAATCAATGGCATAGAACAAGGTAGAAGACACTAGGAAAGATATTTTTGAAGAAAAAATTTGAAGAAGCTCTTTGGGCCCTTCAGGGTCTTCCAGGCTTCAGACCACATTTGAAATCAAAAGTAAACCTTATTTTAGATACTACTTGTGTAACCATTGCTACTGAGTGAAATAAAGGACAAAAGACCGAAATTAGTCAGAAAGAAGGAATATAATTCTGATGGCAGAATTACATTTGAAAAGGATAAATCACCCTTAAGAAGTATTTTCACCATATGAGTTCTCCTATGTTATGACAGTATTTCATGGATTCAGAACACTTCCTTGGGATTGCTTTTTTCTTTTTTTTTTCTCATTTTAAATTTTTTTTATTATTTTTGAAATTAAACAGGGCATTAGTACATATGTTGGCAAGGAGATTCTTTCATTAGTTTCCTGTATTTGCCACCAAAATACAGCAGATCACATAATACTATTTCTTATCTCTAGTTGTTATAAGATTAAAATGCAGAATTTTTGTTGGTTGGTTGGTTTGTTATGGTTTATTGATTGCTCTTAAGTGCAATTTCTTTAAAGTATTTGAGAAATAAGGAAAATGAGTTTGAAAAAATGGTCCACAGAGAGTCTCATACAAACAGATGCCGACTGAAAAAGTACTGTTTATGACAAAACTAATACAATTTGCACTAAGTTTCTGAAATATAATTTCTGTGAAGTTAATTTATGCCTCTAATGATTTATAAAATGCATATAACAAGCATTACGTGTATTTCTACAGATTGATCCAACAAGAACAATATCTGCAGGAAAAGTAAATCTTGGGGCATTTAGGACATATCCTAAGGTAAATAGTTAAAATTATCTAGTGTGTGATCACTGTCTTTAAGTAATAGATCGCTTCTAAAGATCACTGAAGTTTGATCGTCTGACAGTTCAGTCTGCTGTGCTTGTAGTGTATGTCATTGTTCATTCTGAAACAAAGATGTGCTGATACACTGGTTATTGCATGTCTTTAGATATTGATTAACTTCACAAAGGTTGACTTCTAGTTTGTTCTCCATAAGTTTCTGGCAGTGTTAAATCAAACAGACTGTCTCGATAGTGGAGCTGTCCTAAAATTATATAGCTCAAGATAAAGGGTTTTTAATGGTATAGTTGTAGGGGACATTCATCAAAATAGAGTAATGTTAATTCTTATGTGTCTTTTTTTTTTTTTGGACCTAAGACTAAATGTGAATAGCATCTTTTATATGTTGAAATCTGCTTTCCATTTTAGAAAAGCAAGATTCAAAACTATCTACTTAGCTCTTTCAAATAAATACTACAAATCTTCACAAAATAACATACAAAAACACAAGTAAATTAAACAGCATGGAAGGGTTAGGCTAAAATCTAGGAAATTGCATAAATATTGCGGATCTAGATCTCCAAATGAAGTCTTTGGATTATACTTCTGGCAGACATATAGCTGTGCTATTTAATTTCAAGCTAATAAAGTTCAGGTGTATCCTTCAAATTTCCAGTTTTTATTGACTCATCAAGAATGTCAGTCTGACATCCACTAAAACTGTAATTAACAAAAATGTTTGTGAGAGGTTCCCAGTTGCATTCAACTATTATTTTTGTGTTGACAAATAACGAGAGGTCATCTTGGAACAGTTTGTGATTCAGGAGAATATTCACTTCTGTACACAAAACCACCTCGTACATACTTTCGGAATTTTGAGCAGTGAGAAGAATCCTGCACCCGAAAACCAAATCCTATATAGAAAATGCATGTTAGAGGGATATTTTTAGAGAGTCCTCACAGTGGTTTGTGGACAGTTCTTGCATAGTCAGTAGCTGCGAGCGGCACCATCTTGGCTAAAGAAGTAACTGAAGTTATAAGTATCCCTATGGCATATCCAAGACATGGCTGTTTCTACCTTTTTTTCATGCCTCCTATCTTCCCACAATAGAAAATTGAAATTACTTCTAAGAATAGATAGAGAAATATTGTCTTAGAAGAAGCTTACTCTTTCTTTGATCTAAGAAATGACTAATCATAGCTTGAAAAATCTCAATTCTGACCACTATTTTGCTACCAACATACTTCTTGATAGACCTGCAAATGTAATGACTGCTAGTAAAGCCACACATGAATCTGAGATCTAAGAAAATTCCAAATTTCAGGCTACTGGGTGAAATTTTGTTTTCCTTAGGAAAAATAAACTAGAACTGCATAAACTGGAATTTTGGTGAAGTGCTTTCAAAGAGTTTAGGCATTTAAATAAGTCTCAAAATTACTGTGTCATCTTTGCCCTTTTTTGAATTTTTAGGGCTATAAACCTCCAGATGAAGGTCCCTCTGAATACCAGACTATTCCACTTAATAAAATAGAAGACTTTGGTGTACATTGTAAACAGTAAGTAACATAAAAACCACTAACTCTAGCAAAAGTTCTCAATTTTTGTGTTTAGCTTAGTGATTCAGTATGGAAAAGTACATTTCTTTGAGTGTTTCAGATCTTGCAGTTCTTTGTTGCTTTAGCACTGTTGGTTTTGTGAAAAAGTATTATTGTAATTTATGAGGAGATGTTTTAAGGGAGGACTGTTACAAACATGAATCTGGTTACAAGCTTTGGTAGTTGATTCCTGAAGACTTTTAAGTAGCAGTGCTTTCTTAGGGCAGGGAGGAATGGGTTAGTTGTAGATTTAGAAGCAGGGCTAGGGAGACTGTAATCATTCTGCTATTCTGTGTAATGGCGAGTGTTGTGCATCCCTTTATGCTGTGTCACTGGGCATGTTGAGATTGTTTCTGTCTTTGGTAGGATTGGAAAGTGGAGCTGCTTCAAGGATAACATCAGCAACAGGAAGAATTACTGCTTTTTCTTTCCTGCTAATTTACTTTCCATGAATTAAAAAGGTAGTTTAGTTTTAACCATTCTTTCTTTAAGTGTTCTATCTCCAGCCACACGTTCCTCACTTCATATCTACATTTACTTAATTGGCAAGGCATTTGCTTTGCCAGGTCAGTCCCCTTATCTGGCCCAGCTTGTGGCAGCACACACATTCTTGCTAGTTAAGCCAAGGTGGGGTGGAAAGTAGAGACAGATGTTGCATATGCAGTGTTTGGAAAGAACAGCTAAGGAAAGATGGGACTGCTTCCTTCAATAACAGCCTGGTTTCAATTCTACCTTCAGGTGTTTCACAAGTGCTACAGCTTAAGTGTCTGTGCACAGAGAACTTGAAGATTTCCTTGACACGAATGTGTTTTGTAGGCTGTTGCATAGTTTTTTCACATTTTTGTTGCGTGGATATCTGTTCTTCAGTGCGTTTATAGCTGCATGCAAAGTCTGACCCTGAAGAGATGATGAAATTAAAACAATTGGGAATTGGTCTTCATATCCAATTTGAGGAAAAATCCAGAACAGCAGTTACACGGAACTCTTTGCAGAACTGTAGTGTTCCTGTCATTTCAGAGTAGTCCTTGTAAATCTGGTATTGGCCATAAACCCATGCTGTTAAGCATGAAAGGACGATACATTCGATCCTTTCTTTTTTTAGAGGTGGTCAGTTTGGGAGAGTTAATTTGTTGGGGTTTTTTTTAAGTTGGAAGTGCTTAATAGTTATCATTATAATCTCTGTCTCAGGAAGTTGGCTTCTGGTACAAGCCATTTCTTTCCATTCAAACCAAGAAAATATCTTCCAGTCTTTCCTAGAAGGAAACAGCAGTTACGCAAAGAGAGGGAATTAAAGCTGGAAGTTGTCACATTACTGACTGATAATACAAAAGACTAGAGTGGTAGTGTCCTCTCAGTAGAGTGGGTAGTCTGACTAAGAATTAAAAGCTTAGAGAATCTGAATGGTGATCACAGAACCATAGAATCATTTAGGTTGGAAAAGACCTTTAAGATCATCGAGTTGAACCACAAACGAAGCACTGCCAAGTCCACCACTAAATCATGTCCCTGAGTGCCACATCTACAAGTCATTCAAATACCTCCAGGGATGGTGACTCAGCCACTTCCCTGGGCAGCCTGTTCCAGTGCTTGACAACTCTTTCAGTGAAGACAATTTTCCTAATATGCAATCTAAACTTCCCCAGGCACAACTTGAGGCCAGTTCCTCTCCTCCAATCACTTGTTAATTGTAAGAATAGACCAATATTCACCTCGCTACGACCTCCTTTCAGGTAGTTGTAGAGAGCAATAAGGTCTCCCTTCAGCTTCATTTTCTTCAGACTAAACAACCTCAGTTCCCTCAGCTATTCCTAAGACTTGTTCTCTAGACCCTTAATGACCCTGTCTGTTCGGAATGCCAGTGACTACTAATTGCTTCGTAGTAGCAGTCTTGGATAATCATAGTCGAACTTCTCTCCTTTAATTGGTGTTCAGTGCCCGATGTGAAACTGCTTCCATTCAATCTTTTTGAGTCAGTTTATTACACTATTCCTCAAATAGCTCGGATTTCTAATTTTGAATATGCTGTACATCTCTTTGAAGAACTTAGTACCTCCTTTTTCTTAGAATATGTGAAATAAGGGTATTTGTTCTGTTACAGAAATATTAAAGCATGGTGTGTTGGTAGATTTTAAAGCATTGTTATCTCAGATGGAATTTCTTACACAAATGCTAAGCAAAGTAACTTTCCAGATAAACCAAGAGGTAATACAATAACCTGCTCAAGAATTTCCTGATAAAGTTTAATACATCTCTTTAACGTTGCTATAATTCACCTACACTAACAACTTTGCATAGCACAGCTTTCTGTCTGCGTTATCATCTGTTGTGAATTCTGTAGCACTGCTAAAGCCTGGCTTTCAAAATAGGTGTGGTAGAAACGTAAGATTGTTTGCCGGTTTGTAATGTTTACTGCTGTCAAACATTTAATTAAATCAGAGGTAATATATGCAAAACTGCAGTCATCTGTGAGTAACAATTATTGCAGTATTGAAGATCCCAAGCATGGAACAGGGCACCATTGCATTGCACAAGAAGTTGTTAAGAGAATAATTAAAAAAAACCTTTTGTGAAGAGATTTGAATTTTTGAAGATATTTGGCTTGAAGCATTTTTTTGAGATGCACATACTTTGGTTGTCACAGCCAAACAAGACCTACTTAGATTGAAGGTTATTTTGTTTACATGTTTGTTTTTAAAGGTATTATGCTTTAGAAGTCTCGTACTTTAAATCATCTTTGGACCGTAAGTTGCTTGAGCTTTTGTGGAACAAGTACTGGGTGAACACTCTCAGTTCTTCTAGTTTGCTTACTGTAAGTACCATAGTGTGCTACCATGTGCATATGTTAATTTTTTAGTGCTGAAAGCCAGACCCTCTACTACAAAATGCTTAATGGAACACTGAATATGAATCCCAGATTAAGAATCTATTTGTCAGATTAAACAAGAAAGGAAGGTTTTCCTAATCATAAATACTGAAATATTCCTCATATCTGCTCTTTAAAAGTAGAAGGTGGGAGTAACGTTTAATTTTACTGAGTTTTCTATACACTTAGATTTTGTCTTAAACACCTTTTAAACTTATGTCTCTATACAGCACCGTAGTGAATAGTATGCCTTAAAAGAATAGTATTGAAGAAGTAAACACTTAAAAAAAAAATCAAACTAATGGAACTTTTAAAATGAGGTTGCAACAGAAATACTCTAGGTAGACCTTCAGTGTAACAGCTCAGCATCAAAACTTTCCTTCAGCAAGAGCCAATTTTATACCTTTTCTCTTGGTCAAAAACAACTGAGTTTTATTCTTTCATAACTTAGGGCATGGGCAGGAAGTAATAAAGAGTGCCCACTGCAGGCTTTAAGTATTGAGTATTTGTCAGATGTTCAGCTCCTGTGCTTTCAGCTGTCCCTCGTGTGCCACTCACATTCTGTATCAATTGCAGATGTAGGTTAAAATGTGCAGTACCACAGTCTTAAAGGCTCTTTAGATTTTGTTTGTTTTGTGTATAAATGCTTGAATTTCTAGCTGAGAATTCATCAGGTTTATTGTCCTCTTTTTCCTAAGAATGCTGACTATACCACTGGCCAAGTCTTTGATTTGTCTGAAAAATTAGAACAGTCAGAAGCTCAGCTTGGAAGGGGCAGTTTCATGCTGGGTTTAGAGACACATGATAAGAAATCAGAAGACAAACTTGCAAAAGCAACAAGAGACAGGTAAGATAATGCATACTTGTATTCTTCCCTGTAAAGAGTGTTACTTTGTTTTAAACTTTTATCATGCCTTTAATTGTAACCTAACAATTAAATGGTAATGTACCAAGATTACAGACAAGAGTGACTAGATTATAGAGAGGACTGAGAGACTGAAATATCACTAGTTTTTTTTGAAAGTTTGAGAAAATCTTGCCTTTATTAAACCCACAATGGCTTTTCAGTCTTTGTTTCTAGAATAAATTCAGCTCTAGTTTATAGTGGTTTTTTTTAAAGTCCCTGTTAAATTCTGTCAGTATACCCAAAAAAGATGTTCTCTGTCAAATGCAAAATGGTAGCATTGCTAGAAAATAGCACATTTTATGTGGTTAATCAGGTTTCAATTGTAAATATAATTATTATATAGAACATGATTTTAAGAACCCTTGCTCGCAGTCCAGTAAGTTTAGTTTACACTTGTATAATACTTTCACTCACTTAAAAATTAAGAACTCCCTTTTTTCTCCATATTTCTTAATAAATACATCCTTTTTCCATAAATGAGGAAGGTGGGTTTTTGTTGTTCTGTGTTTCTTTATTTTTAAGAAGTAGATTACAGACATTCTGGCCTTTATATTTAGCTACTCTGCCTGATAGCAAATACTCGCTATTATCAGTTAATGAACTTATCATCACTGGGTGTATAGCATTATTTCAAAGAAGTTGTGTTTTCCCTCAGTGATCCTTATATGTTTGTTGGTAATCACCTCTTTCCTTTTTTGATATTTGAAATACAAAAGTTGCCTCTAACTAATACTCACATTCTCCTAGTCTTCAGAGTGTGCTTAGACTATATAATGTTATAGTCACCGTTTTTCCAAGTAAAATCTTTAACAAAGGGTAATAGTATCCAAGAATCATACAGTATCCTGGGCTGTTCAAGAACACTGTATTTGGCAAATTCCAGACTTTGAAAACCAAGAAGTACTCTGCGCTGTACATGCTGGTAGAATCTCAGGTCCATCTATGGAGAAGACAGGACTCACCTGCCTGTATCTTAGGAGTGTTCTGAGTGAGATTTAATTCCATTTAATAAGGAACAGTTCTATAGAATCGCTTGGAACAGACCACAAAAACTGAATGAAATCTGTGATGTTCTGCTTTTCAGATTTGGAGGTTTCTCTGGTCTTCTTCCTCATCATTTTATCCTGATATGTAAAACAGTTTCCTTGTATCTCTTCAGCCCCTGCCCCCTCTCATGTTAGCAATACGTACCATAGTACAAACTTTACTAAGGAACTGATTTTTGGGATACCAGATGAGTTGTGAGTTTAATGATAGGTAAAAAAATCAAGAGACGGAAAAGAGGCCTCATGTGAAAAGACTGCTTTATAAATAAATTACTTTATTTACATCTTGCTCAGTATGACTCAGGTGAGCATGGGCTTTGCCTTAATAGAGGAGTCAGCTTGTGTTGGACAAGCCTTTGTTCTCCAGTAAGCAGTAGAGGAATACCTGCAAATCTTAATTGGCCCTTGCTATACAGAATGAGAGTTGCTGTGCAGTGTCTTTTGTGCATTTGTGCATTTGTTTCCTTGTTACAGAATACATTTGCAATAGAGTTAAGGCTGTTGCTAACTCAACAGCAGCGAGGTTGAGTGATACCTCCCAGTTCCTGTAGTGAAACAGTTACAATAGCAATGTTTTAAAGCCAAGAGAAGGTTGGAGTTACTAGCGAGTTTGCTTTGGTTTTGATCCTTGTTTGGTGTCCTGTAATACTGAATGCATTTTTTTTTCACATTACTCTCACGTGCTTACAGTTGTTCTAAGAAATAACTCCTTCTGTGATCATCCTGCTATGTTATTTCTTGCAGCATTTTTAGAGATTTTTCTTTTCTGTTTTTATTTAGTCATCATCATTAGTTAGTTTGTAAATTTTAAGACTGGAAGCGATTGTTGTTGTCATCAGTTCTGCTTTCCTGTGTAACAGAGGCTACTGCAGTTCCCAAAATGGATTGTAACGCTTTTACTAGATGCATGTTTTTCTTCAACTAATAATCTTTCCTAAGAAAAAAAGACAGTAGAAGACTTGCGCAGACACCAGAACAATTGATTCAGTGGCGCCTAAATTGCTTTCAAGAAATGAGGTTACAAAATTTGCTAAAGGATTATTTGATGTACCTGTTTTAGGAAAAACAATACTAAGACATTACACTTGGCTGTTGATATCTTCTGGTACTGTACATTCACATCTTTAAGAGCCGTTTTCTAAAAGTACATATGAATTAGCCAAACTGTGCTTCAAGCTGGCTTTCTTTTGCCTAGGTAGGATTCCTTTATCTGTCTAGTAGTAACTTGTCCCTATTCTCCATGCCTTCAGGGCTGATTCATCTTGTGCATTTGTATGTTCTGTTTTGAGACATTTTTATTTGTTAGTTTGACACTACGTCCCCCTAAGCCAGGCACACTGGATCAAACTGGGATCAACAGGAATCCTCTCAGCTGTTGGGGGTTTTACCCATGTTACATATTTTGACTTATAACTGATTAGTTGTACCACCTCTTCCTTTAATGTTTTCAGAAGAGCTGTGGTTACTGCGCACTGCTGGCCTGGGGCTGGGCAAAGGAGATAAGTGAGAGCGTTCAGATATTGATAATAGCTGGTAGTTCCATTCCCCTAGGGATTTTTTAAATTTTTTTTTGGTTCAGATGACCACAGAGCTCACTTGCTATTGTTAAAGATGTCCTAAATTGCCAGAAAATGATTTCTGGAATTGGTCTTTGTGTGTATAATGCTCATCAGTTTGGTTTTTAAGTAACAAAAAGCTATTGGCAACAATGACTAAATTGCTGTGGGTGACTTTTCCTTTCTGGACAGTTGTTAAGATTCATGGGGTTATGGGCACCTTGAACTTCCAAAACAGCTGAATATCTTCAAATAAAATGACAGTTCAGTTCAGTGTTTGGCCAACATTGAATTTATGCTTGTTTTTCAGCTGCAAGACCACCATAGAAGCTATACATGGATTGATGTCTCAGGTTATTAAGGATAAACTTTTTAATCAAATTAATATAGCTTGAAGTGCATCACCAGCTGATATACATCTCCAACACAGAAAAAATCATGTTTTTTCTTCACTTGGACTTATTCAACTTGGGAAATGAAGCTGGAGTGGAAAATTATTCATTTAATTTGTAGTACTTTAATATTTCCAACCTGTCTAACCAGTTTTAAAGAACAAAATGTTCTGAAATGTAGTGCAACTTTTTGTTCTTTATCATAAAACACAGCCAGTTTGGAGAAGTGTTCCAAAAGAAGAATAAATGTGACTTATTGGATTTTGCTCTTAGGTATTTATCTCTATTATCTAATGCAATAAAACTATTCTGAAAATGAGCAAGTGTTTTGGGGCTTGAATTTTTTGTCATTCTTCTCCTCTCTTTCTTATTGTTTCATAGAAAAGTTCTGTCAGTTAGCTTAAATAGGTAACCCATGCCATGAAAGAAGTTTCTTTCTCAGATTTTCATTTCTGTGTTTAATACTAAGAATTGAAATCCCATTTGCTTATCTTTTAACAAGTTATTAAATCTAATGGAGCCTTTCTTGATTTCATTTTACTGGTCCAGCTGGATATGGTTTCTCACAGTGATGAAACATTCGTGCATGGTAGAACAGTATTTTGCTTGTAGCTTCACATTTATGATGGACATTTTATATTTCTAAGTAGTCAAGTAACAACCAGTTCCATAGTGAAAACAGTAATGTGTTTATATACCATTATTTTTCTCCTGTTCATCTTCTATTGCTTGTCATAGTCACTTGTTGCATGCAAAGGAACAAAATGAAAAATTATTCTCTCTGAAATACTCATTAGTCTAATTTAGGGCCACAGATGCTAAAGTACATTAATCATAACTGCTGACTTACAACACGGTGCTGCTGCGGGGCTGATCTAAGTTTGTTTTAGAAGCTTACATACCGCATTTCAATAACTCAAGATGTTTGGATTTCTTTTAAGTTTTTATCCTTAATCCTGTGTTTCCTGGGAATGTTTACTTTTGGGATAATTTATGCTTTATACAATATGCCATTGTGCTTTATACCTTGAGTAACTGATACTCCATTTCAGCCTTAACTGTGCCTTGATGTGAGTTTTGTTTTTGTTTTGGTCTGGAAATTTTAATATCTGTTACTCATTTGGGGCTTTTCATCCAAATGGATTCCTGTGTGTTTAAAGCTAATATGCAAGTTATACAATGGAAAGTTATCATTCAGCAGGGAAATGCAGATACCTCAAAGCAGAAATTTTATCAAGAGTTTTAAAGTGGCAACATCAACAGTACAGGAAAAATATATTTAATCGGAACTGGTGAAGTTGAGGTAATTATCAGATGTGCAGTTTGATAGGAGAACACTTTTATGCTTCTTCCAGCATGGCAGAGGTGGTGAGGAGGCAGGAGAAGAAAGGTGTGACATTTTAGTATTTGAAGCTATTAATGTTCTTGGAAATGGCAGCAATAGGCTTCTGTACAAGCAAGCACAGTACATAAGCACACAGCAGTACCTTTTAAGTTCAAGGAAGACACAGCAAGTGTTCCTGGCCAGTAATTTTTCCTGCTTACTTTCTTCCGCAGGTGTTTGTGAGACTTCAAATTTTAGCACACAGCCATTGTCCTACTCAATAAGAAGTACACTGCTTTTGTGAGATAAATAACTGTTAGGAAACATAACCTATGGTGCCACTTAATAGAATTCTCTTTGCATAACATTTTCCAAAAGTTTGGGACATCTTTTATCTACCTGAAATATAAAATAATAGTTTAATCTCATATTAGTCTGTTTAGCATATTTAAGCCATCCTCATTTGTAATAGCAATGAGCTGAAATTTCATGCACTTAGGCTCAGAATGAATGTTTTTAGTCACAGTTAGCTTTAAAATACTCAAGACTGAGATGCACTGAAGTTTTACAAAGAGGCAAAATAGTTCTCCCTTCTTCTCAGTACCCTCCCTGGTGACACCCAGTGTTTCATCAGCTCATTTGGCTGCTGCTACAGCTTTAAAACTGCTTAAGTTTCAGTTGGTAGGTACAACTCCAGAAATCATTGTGTAGGCATGGTTCAGGTTTTTCCAAGATGCGTTTATCTACATTGAAGCTCCTCTGCCACGTTATTGTTCACTCAGTTTTGTGAGATCTTTTTGGAGTTCCTCAACCGTCAGCCCAGTGTTCGACTACCCACAAGAGCCTAGTTACCAGGTGAAAACTTTTGAGATATTTAGTTATCTCTGACCCTTCAGGTTTTCATCTGACTGATGTGTTCATTTCAGAGTTTACCCCAATGATACTGACTATATTTTATAATGTATTGCCGTACTTTTGGACAGTAAAGTCAAATGCAAAAAAATTGTGCTGTCTATAACAAAATTCAAGCTTGCTCTGTCTTTATAATTCAGTACAATGTCTAGCCATTGTTTCGTATTCTGAATATCCAGAATACTACATATAGTTACTCAGCTATAAGACAAACTTTTGAAAATAAACACATTGGAGGATAAACACTGAATTGCAGTGACTGTAGGGAAGAATTTTTTGCTCTCTAAAGGCTGTACCCAGGAAGAGATGGTTTCAGGCCTAGTGCATGAATGATGAGGTACAGATGTAAGACTCATGCATGCAGCAATTATTCATTTATCTTTCATATGCCTGCACTGTGTCTGACTGACATATACATATATATAACTGAAAATAAGCAGTTCAGAAGCTTAAAAAAATCATATTCCTGGATTATTTTGAAAGTAACTAATAGCAACAGAAACATTTCAAATATATACGTATATGGTATATCTAAGGTATCTGGTCATACAAAGCAGGAATACTTGTATTTCTCAGATTTTATATGTAGTCAAGACACTTAAGGTGGTAAAATTTTGCTTTTAAATCCCACATAACCGATCAGATTACGTACATAGTAGATACATTATTAACTAATCTGTAAAATGTAACATCTTCATTCTGGTTGCACTTGCTTTAGCAAAATTTGTGGATAGTGTTTAGCAAACTGTAAAAAGCTAAGTTAGGTGATCAGGCTATTAGGGCAATTTTTTTTCTAAATCTGCATTTACCAGCCCACATTAGTACCACTAGACACCCACATTTTCAAAAACTCAGCACTTATTCAGAGAGAAAATGGGAGTTACTAGCTGTTGTTTCCCTAGGTCTCTAACATTAGATGTCTACTGGCAACTGAGCCTTTCGAAGGACCAGCCCTAATTAGGAGTTCTAAGCAATAATCTCGATGCACTGAAGAAAGCCTAATTTTAGAAAATGTTTCAGTCCCAAAAACTGTCTCTGCCACTGTTAGCCACCAGTATCTGGATTTTGTTACAAACTCTGTAATCTTTACTCTTATAAGCAATCTGTACAAACCTCACTGAAGTCAAGAAATATGTTTGCCTTAGGAAAAGCAAATAAAAAGGCTAACCCTAACCTTCTGCTTTTGAGCAGTGTCACAAGTTCTTCAGTCTTCCCTCACCTCACATTCATGCCAGGCCAGAAGAAATATTCCTTGGGTTTTCATAAATTATATCTTTGATTCTAGTACTGGAATAACAGGCAGCTGTGAGCTGGCTACAACAGGTCTGTTCATAGTCTATCTTTGATATTCCCTGGAAAACTCCTCTGACCCCACAATGTCTCTGTTCAGACCCTGTTTTACAAGGGACTCTCTTGTTTTCCTTGCCTTGGTGGCAGTTTGTGCACAAGAGGTCAGCTTAAATAGCATGAGCTCTTTCAAACTTGCTGTTTAGTAAATTAAGCATAATTTTCTTGCATTTCTATCACTTGTGCCTTCATAAAGCTCTGACTGCATCTGTTTGGGTTTTTTTTTTTAATCTTAACCTGTCTAGTGTTTCATGAAACTCCAGTATGGCAGGCTATTCCTGCAGATACAGTAGCTTTGGAAGGTCTAAGTTTGCCATGAACTTGGGTACTAGATCACTCTTGCACGGTACAGTACATTGCCCCAGGGCATACAGTGTTTCTGTAGACCTCCTCCATTTATTATGAACTATAATGCCAGTTGATTATTTAATGTTGATTATTAAAAATGCAAAAATACAAGATGTAAAGCTAATTGCTGACATGTTACTATTTTGTTTATAAGGTTAAAAATACACTAAATATAGTTAAACATTAATTATCCTGCTTATTTTGTCCTCTGCTAAAGTTTGGATTTTTTTTTTTTAGGTCAGAGTTTTAAAATAAGCTTGGTATGTTACATTCTCTTTGATAAACATACTATTTATTTTACCTGTTTTTATTGCTGTGCCCCAAAAAGTTCAAATCAGAATTGGGCTCTCATGCTCCTAACATATAATTAACATAATATGCTCATATACAATATTTAAAATATTTATTGAAATCCCAATATAAAAGATTTTGTATATCCTACCATAAAATAGGTTAAGATAAACCGTTAAATACTTTTGAAAGTACAAAACCAGACAAAATGTAAACACTACAGAGTTGAGCTAGCATCATTTTAAGGGTGCAAGTCCCTAAGAGGTCAAAATTATTAAAATATGGGGTGATAATACATAAGATTAATTGCATGTACCTAGAATTTTTTTCTTGTGTCAAGTCTTGAAGAACTGACATCAAGAGTCTTCAGTTAGTTGAAGGATTTTTATGGAGTTAAAAACAATTATGCTAAACCTTTAAGGAATTAATGAAGTATCTTGTTCCTCGGGGTGTATTTTTTATGAGCTGTAGTTTTACTTTTCAGAGCCTAGGAATAATATCCACGAGGAAATATGTAATTTAGAAAGGTTAATTTTGACCCTCAGATGAAACTTCTAACATATGAAATATTTGCAGTGACGTTTCGTTTGTTTTTAATTATGAAAAATTGCTTCATACAAGGCTTTCTGAAAACTACAGTGTTATGGGAAGTAGCATGGTCCAGTGGATAGGTCACAGGACTGCATCTCAGGAGTATTAGGTTTTCTTCCTGACTTTTCACAAACCAGGAGTGCATAAACTTTAGCAAGGCATTTTTGCCAGAGCTAGTGTCTGTCTTCCTTTATGAAATAATAAGATTGATCATTAGCCTTTTAAAAACACCAATGAAAAAGGATATGTATTACCATTTTTATGCACTAAAGGTCATCGCTACATCCCCAGTTTGTCAGACATTATCACCTTAAATAACAATTCTTAATAATTGTGTTAGCAAAGAATGTTTACTCTGCTTTGCTGAGGTTTTCTGTTTAGATCATCACAGATAGGAAATGCCTAAGCCCTTTGAGGGGATTAAAAATATATTGTTTTAGGAACTCTTCATTTTTAACTGAAACATGCATTCAACTCCTGTGTAATTTGTCCATCATTTCCTGTGTGAATTTCTGTTTGGTTTAGACCCGATTACCTTAGGGCTTGTGTATGACTTTAGTGGCATTGCTTTATTATAAAAGGAAATTAATCTATGTGCCTGCATCTAATGGAATGCAATCTTTAGTAATTAGAACCATCTGAACTTTGTCCTCCAGCTGAGGACAAGTTGCGTTCACTTGCTACATCATTTGAGGTTAGAATTAAGCTTATAGTTTCCTCCTGGAAACTATGCTAAAGCACAGGGAAAACAAGAAGGTAATTGGTGACAACCAATGTGGCTTCACCAAGGGCAAATAGTGCCTGACAAATCTGGTGGCCTTCTATGATGGGGCTACCGCGCTGGTGGATAAGGGAAGAGCAACTGACATCATTTACTTGTGCAAAGCCTTTGACACAGTCCCATGTGACATCCTTGTCTTTAAGTTGGAGAGACATGGGTTTGCCAGAAGGACCACTCCGTGCATAAAGAACTGGCTGGATGGTCACGCTGAAGGAGTTGTGGTCAACAGATCAATGTCCAAGTGGAGACCAGTGACAAGTGGCATTCTGCAGGGGTCAGTACTAGGACCAGTATTGTTTAACATCTTTGTTGGCAACATGGACAAAGGGATCAAGTGCAGGCAGAGACAGCAAGAATGGATAAGCACTGCATCCTTAAGAAACCAGGCTGACAACATCACACTTAATGGATTATAGCTTTTTTTTTTTTTTAGAAAAAAACATTTCAGTACAGGTCTCTGAAAGTTTATTGAAATTAAAGCACTATTTATAGAATCATAGAATCGTAGAATGGTTTGGGTTGGAAAGGACCTTAAAGATCATCAAGTTCCAACCCCCCTGCCATGGGCAGGGACACCCTTCACTAGCCCAGGTTGCTCAAAGCCTCATCCAGCCTGGCCTTGAACACCTCCAGGGATGGGGCATCCACAACGTCCCTGGGCAACTGTGTTTTTGAGAACCTTGTATTTTCTGCATTTGCAAATGTACAAACAAGTTTAAATACAGTGGGAAAAGTTAATTGTTTCAGACATATTTTACGTATTAAAATAGCTATATTGAAGCAACTGTGTTGATTCCATTTTGTGTAGCTGCCTAGCCACAAAAGGGGAAGGAAAGAGATGCTCAGGAAAGTCTGACTGACTAAAAAGTTTGAAACCTGACCCTGAAAATTTTGTCAGAAATTGTTAAGCTTGAATTTGATGTTTTACTACGGCAAGTGTCATTATCTTCTAAGGACATTTGTCTTATGCATTATGAGACACATTCCACATACAGAATTCATATATGTAGAAATAGCACTTTGCAAAATGCATGGTAGCTGCTTATGCAAGAGAGGCTCTTAAGGTGTTTTATATCCTTAGAAGTAAATTTCAGTTCAATGTTCCAGCCTGGAATTGTAAGAAATACAGCCACCAATGATTTTACACAGGTATTTCCAAAAGCTTTTTTGAAGACAAGGACTTTTTGTACTCAGCCAAATTATTGCCTTCCTGGAGAGCACACAGATGATTGTTTAATACTTTGTGCCACTAGATGAAAATCCCATTTCAAGTCTTAATGAATAAATATTCTCTCTGAAAGTTCTCATAGCTTTTTCTGCCTTTAAATCAAATTACTAACAGACAGCCCCAGACACCTGCAAAATCTACAGCCATGAGGGAGAACAAACTAAGTCCAAAATTAACTTTCAGAATATTAACATACTTTTTTTACAGAAACATTTCCCAGACCAAGCACCTCTAGAGCATGCTCAGTTTGGATTCCACTGCAGAAATAAGGAATCTTATGATCTTTTGTATCTTCAGAGAGAAGGATATAGGAAATTCCATGTTGGAAGAATAGGACTCTCTATACCTTGTCTTCATTTCACAAAGCTCAAAGTGGAACATGCTTGCTTGTAACATTTTGTGTCATTTTTCCTACAAGAAAAATAAGTCCTAATCTTGGTTTTATTTCACAGAATCACAGAATCACAGAATGTTAGGGATTGGAAGGGACCTCGAAAGATCATCTAGTCCAATCCCCCTGCCGGAGCAGGAACACCTAGATCAGATCACACAGGAACACATCCAGGCGGGCTTTGAATGTCTCCAGAGAAGGAGACTCCACAACCTCTCTGGGCAGCCTGTTCAAGTGCTCTGTCACCCTCACTGTAAAGAAGTTTTTTCTCATATTCAAATGGAACCTCCTATGTTCCAGCTTGAACCCATTGCCCCTTGTCCTATCACTGGATGTCACAGAGAAGAGCCTGGCTCCATCCTCCTGAATATATTTGAAGCAATATATTTTGTCATTGACTTTAACTGATACACTTTTATGCTTGTGGTGGGTTTGCCCTTGGCTGGGGGCCAAACCACACACCCACTCACGCAATTTCCCCCCCCACACCCGAGGATAGGGGAGAGAATTAAAGGGGAAAGGGAAAAAAGGACTCGGGGATTGAGATAAGGACAATTTAATAACTAAACTACAATAATATTGAAAATAATACTATATACAAATATACAAATGAGTGATACACAGTGATACTGCCCCCCCACCCGATGACCAAGGCTCAGCCTGTTCCCAGCTAATGATCCCAGAGAAGGGGGAGTCCTGAAACCACACTCACGGAACTGAGATAACAGTCCGAGCGTCCCAGACCGAGAGCTGATCGGGGGGGGATGGAGGGGGGGGGAAGGCCTTGGGAGAGCAACCACCTGGAGCGAGATGACCTGGAACAAAAGAGATCCGGAAACAAAAGAGCCGATCTTCCGGAGGGTCCTCACGCATATACTGGGCATGATGTGTATGTTATGGTATAGATTATTGGCCACTCTGGGTCTAAGTCCTGAACCTAAGGTCAAATCCTGGGCTAGTAACTGGGGCTGTGCTCCCTCCCAGCTTCTCTGGTCTGCAGACAGCCAGAGAAGCTGAAAGACCTTGGCAGACGCATAAACATCACTTTTTATCAGCTTTCTTCTGAGCACAAATCCAAAACACAGCCTCTTGCTAACTATTATGAAAAAAGTTTTAACTCTGTCTCAGCTTAACCCAGGACAATGTTCCAACACAACAAGCACATAACATGTATGAAGAATCACTGACTTCAGTGAGTCATTCACATGGTTATTTCATAGAACCACAGAATGGTTGAGGTTGGATGGGACCTCTGGAGATCACTGGGTTCAGCCCCTCTGGTTGAGCAGGGCCACCTAGAGCCCAGGACTGTGTCCAGAGACCTTTTGACCATCTCCAAGGACTCCACAACGTCCGTGGGCAACCCGTGCCACTGCTCACCCTCACACTGAAAAAGTGTTTCCTGATGTTCAGAGGGAACTTTCTGCGTTTCAGTTTGTGCCTGTTGTCTCTGGCCCTGTCACTCAGCACCACTGGAAAGAACCTGGCTCTGTCCTCTTTGTACCCTCCCTTCAGGTATTTATATACTTTGATGAGATCCCCTGAGCCATCTGATCTCCAGGCTGGACAGTCCCAGCTCTCTCAGCCTTTCCTCAGAGGAGAGATGCTCCAGTCCCTTCATCACCTTAGTTGCTCTTCACTGTACTCTCTCTGTTATGCCCACATCTCTCTCATACTGGGGAACGCAGACCTGGACCCAGCACTCCAGGTGTGGTCTCACCAGCTCTCTTATTGAGGGGAAGGATCACACATCACTTGATGTGCTGGCAACTTTCCTCCTAATGCAGCCCAGAATACCATTTGCTTTTTTTGCCACAAGGGCACATTGCTGACTCATGTCCAACCCAGCGTCCACCAGGACCCCAGGGCCTTCTCTGCAAAGCTGCTTGCTACCCAGGGGGCCCCCAGCCTGTGCTGGTGCCTGGAGTTGTTCCTGCCCAGGGGCATGGCTTTGCACTTCCACTTGTTGAACTTCTCGGGGCTCCTGTCAGCCCATTTCTCCAGCCTGTCAAGGTTCCTCTGGATGGCAGCAAAACACTCACTCAGGATATCAGCCACTCCTTGTTCTGTGTCATCAGCAATTATTTAATTAATTTTTGAAAGCACCAAAAAGGTTGATACACTAATTTATTTAAAAAACACCCCAAATTGGAAGAATGTTTCATCCTACAAAAAATGTATTAAACATTTGCTAAGCTTTTTTTATAGAACATTGCTGTTAAATACAGCATGTACTTAATTTATTAAACTATTAACCTTCCTAATTCATGCAGAGGGGAAATTAACCACAGAATTTTGTTTCTGCCAGTAATTCATGCTCACAAAAATGCTTGGCATACAGGAATAAGGGGTAACACCAGGACGAAAACCTACAGGCAAACAGAATTTAAAACCACACAGCAATATTAAAATATTAGTAAGGCAATTGGCTCTTCAAAATTTCCTTCTGGGAAACTCCCCTGCTGTGATTTCCTCTTCTACAAACTCCTGAAATGAGCCGACAGGCCCCCGCCAGCCCAGGGCCCACCCCTGCTGCAGGACGTGCGTCTGCCCATGGCCTAGTGGCACATCAACCCTCTTTGCCTCAGAGGCACAGACAGGCCCATGACTGCAGCCTAAAAATCAACACCCAGACCCCAAACCCAGCTCACCCTTTTGGGCACATAAGGGATCTGGCCAGGGGCGACGTGACCGCAGGCGACCGCAAGTGGCCTCTTCCTCACAAGCACCCCCCCACACCCCCCCCCCACCGCCATTGAGAGGACGGTGTCGCGTGCAGCCCACTCCTCCCAACTGTGCTCTCTCCTCAACGCTGATTGGGTGGGGAGGGCGCGCGCCGCAGCCGGCGGCGGGAGCGTTCCGCCCCCTCGGCTGTTGGCGTGTGGTTGCCGTGGCAGCAGGGGCGGTGGCGGCGCGCGCGCCTCCTCTCTGCCCGCCGTCTCGCTGCCGGTGCCGGGAGGTGAGGGGGGAGCGGGGCCGGGGCCGGGGCCCGGGCCGCGGGGTGGTTTCTTCTGGGATGGACGCTGGGAGTGGATCCTGCCGTCTACCTGCCCCTCATCGCTTGCGGGCAGGGGCATCAGAGCAGCCGTGGCACGGGTTGTGCTGGCTGGCGGTTGGTCCCTGCCGTCGTCAAGCCGCCTGCTGTGTGGGCGGTGGGGACACGGGGACGAGACAGGGACGACAGTCAAATCCCAGGGCTGTAGAAGCGGGGATGGAGGGAGAGCTGCCTCACGGAAAGGCCCCGCTGGCAGCCTGGCTTTTCCTCTGCTGTTGCTGCTTATTTTGGAAGATCTAAGAAAAGGCTCCGAAAGGGTTGGGGGGGGGGGTTTTGTGTAAAAAGCAAGAAAAACTCACACTTCTCAGTAAGAAAAAATAATGTCCTTTCGGCTTTACTTCTTCCCCCACCGTTTTAAAAAAAGAAAAAGCCTAAACCCACATGGATAAGGGGAACTACAGAGCTTCAGTCCTGCTTAGTAAGTAAGGAAGTTTCCTCTGTCTGCAGTTTCAGTCTTTGCGTTTCCTCAGTTTCTCTTAGCTGTAACGCTGACAAGGAGGATTCTCCATGCCTTGGTTTATGTGGCTGCATGAGATGTAGTAGTGGGGTGCAGTTGGTTTGATACACTGACGTGGGCTAAAAAAGCAACCTTTTTATTCTGGGTTGTTAAGGTACATTTGTTAGGGTATTTTTATCCCCAGACCATTTACACGTCAGGTTCAAAATACGTGTCTCGCCTTCTTCCCTTCCCCAATTTATAAGCTCACTTGAAACAATGGCCAGAGGTTAAAAATAAAAAGTTGGTATTGTTGTGAGACCCTCTACAGTATGCCTCAGTGCAAAAAACTCAGAGTCTTTCACTGTGCCTAACAAGTGCACATGCAGCTGTGTGCGTGACAAAAGGGCTGTGCAGATGTGTGGAGTGCTGTAGCTTTATGCCACTTCTCACAGCCTGTGAAACCTGGTACAGAGAGTCATGTATTTTCTAATGAAGAATTAGATTATGAGCTGACGTTAGTTAGTTATGTGTGAGAATTACTTCTGCTGTGGACCATTGTGCTCATATTTCTATATAAAAAAGATAAAGACTAGGGTACAGCCCTCTTAAGCACACTGAAAAAAACAAAGCAAATATAACAATATATTTTGAAGGTTAATATGCTACAAGTTTAGAAAAATGACAACATGAATGGGGTAGGTTTTGATAAGCAGCAAAGACTATACATAAACGTGTCACTAAGAAAACAGGGAATTGGTAGGGAAACAGATTTGAAGTATACATGTAAGCTTTGCTGAACATCTGGAGTACAAGCAGTATAACATTTTCTTTTTTGTTTTTAAGGCATTTTATTTAACTACCTACAAGAGCACACGGAATACAGTATGAAAAGAAGTGGCAGAGCAGTTTGGCCTGTTACAGAATTATGGTTCGACTAACAATGGACCTAATTGCTAAAAGCATTGGTCACAAGAGTCGCAATGAAGAGGACTTTAGACAGTATCTGCGAAAAATAATTCATCTGAATTTATCAGATAAAAATATAGATGCAATTGTAAGATTTCTTTTTCTTTATTTTTTTTAACCTGACTACTCAAATGTTTTGTAGTTACTGTTCTGATGAGTTGTTCACGATTGCGGAGACAAGCAAAGCCAAGTTTCTGTTTCATAACAGCTGTGTTATGTTTTAACATTTATATTGATTAGCAACTAAGCCTTAATAATACATCTGTTTGTAAACATGCTTCAGGATTCACTGCTGTTATCGTGTGGAACACTGCTTGTATGTAACAGTGTTTAAATTGATTTTAAATGTGTGTGCATTTGAAATGTGAAAATAATCTTTCAGCTGTAACTTTTAATATAAAACCTCAATGTGCATAAATGTAACTCCAACAGTCTGCAGGGTTTCTTACAGTCAACCTGACACATTTTTCTTTATGTAGCAAATGAAGTATTTTACTTACCTTTGACTGGAAATATATATCATTGGTGTAGCATATAAGAAAGATATTGTCAGTACACTGTTTTTGCTATTAATTAATTAAAATAGAAAATCCATGTAAGCAATTACACAAGAGAGGTGAACTGAAGTGTTAAAGTGAAGTATTTTTGCAGTATTTCACAGAACTATAATAGAAATCTGCATCTCAAAAGAAAATCAAAACCGTTTGCTATTTTGATTATTTCCTACAGTCGTTACATTGTCAAGGAGTTTTAAGGAAGTCACCAGAATGGAAATGATAACTCCACTTGTTTACCTCTGTAGCCACTTAAGAAAGAGAATATTTCAAATTAATCATTTAGACCTGTCACTTTTCCTACAGAATATAGACAGGTTGTTGCCATTGAATCAGTAGGTGTAGGGCTTTGACAGCAGTGCTCTAGCCCTATTGAAATCTAGCTACAGTGCTCATATGGTTCATATTTTCAGCAGCAGTTTGTTTTCTTATTTAAAGACTTGTATTTATTGATGGTTACCTTTATGAAAACGTAAAGAGTGGAACAGAAGATGTGAGGAACTAGTAAGTTTGCAGATCAGATTTTTTTTTGTTTTAAAGGAAGTATTAATGATATTACATTCTATTAAGTGCAACATTTGTTTTATTCTCTTTAATGCCATATTTTTTCTAGTCTTGGAGGAATTTTACAAAGAGTTGTTAACTCACAGCACAATCCTTTCAATCTATCTGATTTATTCCTTAGATTTCAAAAGGAAATCTGAGAAAGGAAAGGGGAGTTCAGGAACAGAATATAAACCAAATGAGGTTAACAAATTTGGAATGGTGTAGTGGCTTTTTCAAATTAGTCAGGTCAAAATCTACTTTTTTCTTTTTAATTGTTCCCCGGGGCTTATCCATTTAAAAAATAATCCATGGCCTTTTCATTTTCAAAGACTGAATTGGCAAGCTTAACTCAGTACTCTTCCCTTTGACTTTAATAATAGGAAATTTATGCAGGTTTCAGTAAGTCACGAGTTAATTTGAATCCCCTCAAGATACTGAGCATATTTTGAAACTGCTGAACCCTGAAAAACTGTATTGTTGTGTATGATGGATTTCTGCTTTAAAAGTGTGATTTCGGTCAAGAAGATTAAACAGCTTGTTGTATGTGAACAGCTTCATGCAAGAAAATGGGTTTATTCAGGCCACGCCTAAGCACATGCACAGTCATAGCAAGGTACTAATTTGATCAGTCCATTTGATTAGGACTGGTTCATCGGATGCCGTGGAGAAGTTTTACAGAAACTCTCATTAGAACACTTGACCTTTCAGTTATTTAAGAATATATTCAAAGAAAATTGACATTTGAGTGGAATCTTAGACTTGGAAGTGTATTAAAATACATTGAAGTGCAAGTTTTTATATTAATCAGTATTCTTTTGTCAAGAACTGGTTTCCATTACATCACTGATGTCTGATGGAGACAACTCCACTAGCAATTGTGCTTTTCTGAAATCCACCTGATGAAGGCACAGAAGGGAATGAAGTCACACAGGATGCAATGTACCTGCTGATGATGGCTGTAGTCCTCACCTTCTGTACGGCAGAATAGTAAAGATAGATTTCAGTCTTAAATCTCTGCAGGAGATGATTACTGATATTAACTCAGTTTTTCTAGAAAAAATAACTGTTAAAAGTGACTGTTAAAAATTAAAATGTAAAAATTATGCCACAGAACTTAATAGAATAGACTCTTTCAGTTGGACTTAAATATAAAAACAATCAACAGCTTCCAGAAGGAGGCAGTGAGTGAACTCTATGTAGCATTAATTTGTTATTGTTTATTTCAGGGTGACCTCTGTTTGTGTAAAAAACTTAGAGTTCTATATTTATATGATAACCAAATCAGTCAAATCCAGAACTTGGACTTTGCTTCAAATATAACGCACCTTTACCTTCAGAACAACTGTATTTCACGTATAGAAAATATCTCATCGCTGAAAAAACTTGAAAAACTGTAAGTTGAAAATAATGTATGTATTTTACTAGTAAAAGAATGATGGTTACATTAAGAAATAAAAAAACATGTAGCCATTAAGGTCCTTTCAGCTCTTAGATTTTGATTTTAAAATAAAAGTAATTGCTTATGATTTTTTGTATGAAGAGTTCTATGGTATAAGTAATGACATATCATCTTAATGTTTTTATTTGGATTTAAATTATTTTCTTTTTTCAACCATTTAATAATAATAATTAATAAGAATAATAATAATAGCAATATATGAAACCTCTAAAAAATCTTGGATCTCTTAGCTGTATGTTCTACTCACATGCTAGGTTCTTTACTTTTTCTACTATAATTTCTAGGTATTAATTATAGGTTTGGGTTTTTTTAATATATTGAGGCCTTGTGTTTGCTTTTGCCATCAAAGGATATTCAATCTATTTTGTGTTCTATTTTGCAGGTATTTGGGAGGCAACTGCATCACTGTAGTAGAGGGTTTGGATAAAATAGAAGAAATAAGGGAGCTACATATTGAAAGTCAACATCTCCCTCTTGGTGAAAAGCTTCTGTTTGATCCAAGATCTCTTAGATCCCTGGGAGTAAGTACATTTTGAGAATTTCAATGAGCTGTATTTTTGACATAAATTATTAGGACTTGATCACTGTGTGTTTTCCTTTTCTGCCAATTGGTGGCGTTCTTTCAAATTCTACCAAGGGACTCCCATCCCAATTCTTACATAAGCAAGGAGTCCAGCAGATTCTACTTCTTCATTTATTTTCCTATAAACGAAGGAAATGAGAATAGAGAGAGGAAGTAAGGAAATGTGTGGATGCCCTATACCAACAGAATGTGAATAAACTAAAAAAAAGGGTAGGAATTTGTCACTGTTAGGTGCCCTAGTTTACTTAGTTTGTAGTGAATTAGTTGGCATTTCTCTGATTTGATTGTTATATTTGCTTATTTGCTGCTTCTAGTATTTCTCTAGACAACACAATGGCAAAAAAAAGATGCAAACAGTTTTTGTCTGGATATTAAGAGCAACACAATCAGAAGCATTCGGTTTTGGTTCTGCAATTTTTCTGTGGATGTCAAGATTTCCGGAAAGTCAGCTTTTGAAGTTTTTCAACATGTTAATTGCTTAGTAAACATCAAATCAATTGTTGAAGTTGTTAAAAAAATAGACTTTATTTAATAATGGATGTAGTTCTATACTAAAAAATGAATCTTGCTGTATTTCCCAGAGTGTAGTCAAGCCTTGACGAACTTCTTTTTGTGAAGATGAAGAACTCACTGAAAAGTGAGTTCTTTTGTTCATGTGTATATCATAAACATTTGACCTAGCTCCAATTCTTTCTGTTTTGAGATTAAGTAATCCAAAACATGTGTAGCCATTTTCCTTTAGTAGAAATGAGGCTTTCCTGTGGGAGCACTTTTACTTTGTTCCTTCTATATTGGAGAAATAATGGAAGTAGAGGGAGGTTATACAGCTTTAATCTTCCCAGGATGATAACTCATATACCTCAGTGCTTTTCAGCATCCTAGCCTAAAGTCACTAGCATTTTGTTCTTTGTGGCTTTTATTTAAGGTCTTTTGGTGTGGGTTTGGTTTGGTTTTGTAAGAAACACTTTGCACTCTTGACCAGGTAACATCTTTGTGGAAGCTACATGTGAAAACATTTCGTTTTTATCCTTTGAGTACGAAGTATTTGGTCCCTCTTTAAGACGTCTCTTCTTACTTCATCTTTTTCTGTCTGTTTCTGGCTCTTAATGCTGTCAAAGATATAAGAGCCAAAAACATGGGGCCGTATAGCTCTCTGTGTGCCATGAGCAAATGTTTTGATGATGACAATATAATGAATCATTGACTGAGGAAATTAAGTTTATGCACTGTGTGTGTCAGGATTATACTGGTAATTTCTGCCTGCAGTGTAGATCCTGGTCAGATTTTAGAAGGGGGTTACATTTCCTATATACACTGCTGAAATAGACATTTTCTAACTGATAGAAAGTCACATATCTAGTATAATTCTAAAGTCGCTGGATTAGTTGTCCTTTTTCATCTTCCAGAGATATAAGCTTGTTCCTTTTAGGAATTATTTCCTGAAACACTTTTAATTTTTATCTAGATTGTAAAGATCTCTCTAACTTATTGTCTGTTACAAATGGCATAGTGCATTATGTGACTCTAGGATTCCAAAGAAGATGCGAGGCCCAGAGGTATTTATACCAAGAAGTTTGTAAAATCAAGCCTGAAAGAAAACCAGCATAGTCTGGCTGTTAAATGAGACTACATGGGTATCAGATACAGATTTCAGCTCTATCCGGTTCAGATGTAACCTTGGAAAAGGCAGTCAATTTCTATGTCTGTTTCATACTTCAAATGTAGAGTTAGTAGCACTTAAAGAACGCTGTAAAGCATTGAACATATTTAGAGAAAACCAAAAATTCTGTATTTACTAAGAGTTCATTAAATAATTGAGAAATAATCTTACTTTGGTTTGACTTAAGAACGAAAATAAACATCATTTTAGGACAAGATGCAAAGACAACATAAAACTATGTGTGAGGTATGTTGTGTTTGCATGTTTCTGCTTCATATGCTTCTTCTTCCTTTAAGAGAATTTTCTGTAAGAATTTAAAACTTGATTCATGCATGACATGAAAAATAATTTTCTTTTTCTGCTTTTCTTCCTCCAGAAATCTTTGTCTGTGTTGAATATCAGCAATAACAATATTGATGAGTTAGAAGAGCTGGCAGTTTTGGAAAATCTTTCTTGTCTTAGAGCCGCTGACAATCAACTTCAACATATGAAGGTATTAAAATAAATATTTGTTCTATTTAATATGGGTAATAAGAATCTGTCAAATTCATCTTTATCACTAAACAGATGAGTAAAAACAATCATTACTTCTACAGTTGCTGAACCTCAGACTTTCCAAACATACTGTATTTTCTCATCCAAAAATCTTATTGAGATTAAAAATGGAGAACTGTTTATGTAGGATGTCCAAATGTCCTGTAATCCTATGTAAAGTGGCCATTGTGGATGCATCTGTCAACTGAGTAGTAAATGCATGGAAGTTATAACTATAATATATTATGTCCGAAATGTAGAGTGAGTATGTTTTGGCCATCTGCTTAATTTTCAGTGGCTTAATTTGCAAAGATGATGTGGCCATTGTTTGCTAATTAGCTTGCAATATTTTACCATATTCAATTTTTTTAATATATTTTAACTTAAATAAAAGCTGCTTCTTGGATATCAGATCATCTAGCTGATTATGCAGCTTTTTGAAAGTAAACATTGAATTTCTTTCATTAATTTCTTCTAAGGAAAGACATGTCTTCATAATTAAGAGCTCTAAATTCCACAGTAGTAGCTAAAACAAATGAAAGTGTTTATACTCTTCCTTTTGCAATAGTGAATGTGGTTCAAAGAGAATACTCTAGGCTTATCTTTTCCAGCTTATCTTTTCAAAAGGAACAGGAGTATTGGCCTTGTCACTTCTCATTATTTTTATAAGTTATGATGTCTTCTACTTCTTGACATAAAGAGCAGTTAAAAAAAATAATTTTGTTATCATGCTAGTAACTGAATATCAAGTTTCAGTTGAGCAGTATGCTGACACCATCATTGCACAGTGAAGGCACAGAGCAAACTTTATAAATGACTTAATAAACACTGTTTTCATTTACTATAAACCATTCACATTAGTGTTCTGCTTTTTGAAATGTATATTTTTATTAATAAATACTAAAATTAATTGGCTTAAATAACCCAAAATCAGCAAGACAAAGCCTTGATTAAAATAAACTCTTTCATTACTGTTTTGAATATACATTCTATTTATTTAGAAAAGTTAACTTTCATTGGTTAGTAATTGTTAAAATAACTATTCTTAATCTTAGAACATTTAATATCTTTTACATTAAATTTGGCATGATCTCCTAATGAGGAGATTCCAGTACTTTGTGTGCATAATCTAGCAATTTTCTTGGTCAATATATGTTATTTGGACTCTTCGTACATTTTAATGCTAAAAAATGTTGAATGATTCATTTCTTTTTTACTAGGTGATTATTCCTGTATTGTATTTCAAGCTGTGCTTCTGGCTGGAAGTTGTGATTGAATTAACATCAAAATACAATTCATGTAGGCTTTTGCTGGGTAATTAAAACCATACTGAATGTGTTGGTTACATAAATAACAACAAGCTTTTTTAAATAGGTAGTCTCTCCAAAGTTTCCCTTTTGAAAAGGGTTCCTTTTCTAAATAAAACATACTACAGTCTTTTTTTTATTGTCTGTTTTCTTTCTTATAAATACAAAATAATTAAGTTGTGATAATCTTAAAAGATTGTCTCAGCCAAAGAACCAATTATTTTTAGGAATGAGGATGCCAGTTCAGAGACAGCATCTTCAGTATCTCGGAGGAAAAAACAGCATCTATTGAAACAGAATAAGAGCACAAAAAGACTGCATTATTCAGTAACTATGTGTGTATTATTTAATCATTATTAAATGTCAGGAAGACCAGAGTTAATATTTACCCAAAACAACTAGACATTTAGATTTCCATGTTACATGGTCACAGCTGTCAAAAAGTTATGTGGTTAGTATTTGAATTAGCTGCTGCTGCTGCTGTCAGTTACACTTGGATCAAGTTCAGGTAAATTTTGAAAGTGACCATCCTCTGTGTTTTCTAAACAATCTCCAACTTTTGAAAATATGAAGCAGATAGGGTATTTCTAGCCATATCCTTGCACACCTATAAAATTAATGACTATATTGAATGTGTCTAACATATAGTGTGATGCAGCTGGATATCCAACTTTCCAGCTACAATTGCTGTGCTTTAGAGGTTACATTTTAGTAGGCTAATTATCACTAATATACATTCTTACTGAAATTAAAAAAAATGTGGAAAAAGCAGTAGGCCATGCAAAGTATTTTGTATATTTAAAAAAAAAAAAAAGTCAGTTTTAGCTCTCCTTAAGAGGCTTTAACTTATAATGAACATCTAGCAGGAGAATACATCCACTAACTGTTTAAAAAAATAATTGATGGAAGTTTGGAGTATGTTTCTTGTAGAGGTGCCATCCAGGTCTTAGCAGGGCGGGTCAACAGCAGTGATCTGTGTAGCAGAGGTAGATGGCAGCAGAAATAGTACAGAATATGTGCAAAAGAGGGAAATGTGAAAGGCATAAGAAATGCATGAAATACAGTCTTCTCACGTAGACTTTTCTCCCTTTTGTATAATTAGTATAATTATTTTATATCAAACATTTATCTCTGTTTTTTCACATTATTATAAAAACCCATGCTTTTCAACAACGCCACATTGATTTCAGAGTAGTTGAAAATTAGGGCTAGTAAATTCAAGCACTTAAGGTTCTGGCTAATTCAGAGCACTGTTAGCATAATTAACAGACATCAAGGCATGTGACCTTGTCTCACATGACTTAAGTTTATATAATGCAGTCTGAACAGTAGACAGAAGAAAATTAAGTAATTTTTCTCAATTCATGCAAGTTAACTTACTATGACTGGCTACCACATGTAAAAAAAAAGTCTTAGGCCAGTTATCAAGAATGTAATTGATTTTAATAGAATTGGCTTTTCTTTGTTTTCTATTGCTTGTTACTTCACTTATTTATCCTGTCAAGCTTCTGGTTTACTTTAGTCAGGTTCACAAGGACTTCTAGGCTGCAGTATATTTGGGTTGGAATACTAAGTGAATTTAAAAAAAAAAAATCCTGTTAAAAAAACCCACAACTATTCCTCTTTACAAAAAGTCAGGATTTTATTTATTTATTTATTACATTAGTTTTGAGAAGATTATGACTTGAGTGAGTATTTGGATAGATAACTAAAATGCAGCTAGAAATACCTATAGAAATCTTTATTTCCTAAATCTTTAATTTATTCAACCTCTGCCCAGTATTGATTATGACAAGAGGATATCACAAAAGATGAATTCATTCGCTTCAAAATTCAGTCAGGAACAAGAGAAAAATTATAGATTTTCTCAAATAGATTATGACAGGTAGTCAAAATGGTGACAAATTGCTGTCTGTAGATGTAGTTAGGGCAGTCGGACTAGACGTTTCCAATAAAAACTGGAGCATACTGGTCAAATACCAATTCTTAAATGACCATCGTTAATTGGTAAGAATGTTATTGCCAGCACTACAGCTGCCTACTAAGGCACTTGCCCTTCCCCCTTCTCCCCCCGCAGATGGAATATAATTTGCTCATCAGTATTTTGTAGCAGACCTCAAAGTGATAGCATGACATGATCATTTATCAAATGGAGACTGCCCAGAAGAGTGTCTGGTCCCTTTAGTACAGCTTATTGAAAAGCTGGGAAGTGAAAGCACTTTATTAGAGACAGGAAGGCAATGAACAACTAGAGCGTATCGAAAGGGTAATCATATTTCAGCACAGGATTAGTGTGCTCTTAGATAAACATACACTGGAGTAAGCATGTTCTGGGTCATTTATCAAGTAACAGCTAACAAAAATCTACAGGACTCTTTGTATACATTCATCAAAGTTAAACTGTATACATTTTATTTCAGTAATAGGCAATTTTGTGTTGCAAAATTATTACTTGAAAAAATTATTTCTAGTGAAATCTAGAACACATTAAATATTTCAATGACAATGCCTGAATACACAGGTAAGAATAAATAAATACACTTGCTAAATGCTATTCCTTTTTTAATAAGCCTAGCCTAAAATATTTTTCACCTAAATTGTTGTGATCGTGGTTAAGTGTTAGCACCTAAACTGTGGGGGTTATCGTATTGCTATTCTGATACATTCTGATAAAGCTTTGCTGTGTAACATTATGAGATTTATCAACATTTCTTGATTTGGACTGGTCCTCAGAGTTGCTTGCATTGTTTTATCAGTCTTGCTTGCTCCTCACAGAATCAGACTTTTGCCCTCTTTTTTTCTGAAAAGACATTATCATCACTGGGTAACAATAGATTATATCACCATCATCAATAATATACAAAAAATTATATGTTTAGGGGGTGTGAGGCTGTGCTGCCACTTCCTCTTCCATGTGATTTTTCTAAACATGTGTTATATAACCCATAGAATATTTCCAGGATGATTTTCTACCAAGGGAGTAGAGCCCACAAAACTGGAATTCTCCTTGCTTGCATTACCCAGGTGATTTTCTAAATTTGAAGGAGCTAAGGGATACCTATAGTGCTAGGTAGTTCATTAGCACCAAGCTACAAAATTCTAGAGACTTTAGAATCTGTCACATAGTGATTATTCCAAATTATTACAAATGTGGAACATTCTCTCTCCTGTTGTATTCATATAGATTGTTTTAAATCCCTACTTAAGCTTTTCACACATGTAAGGAAGCCTATCAAGAGTGACAGTTAAGGGAAATTTTGAAAATAAAGTATTTCAGAAAGTAGGGTCTCTGAGTAGAAACGACCAATCTGCTAAGTTTTACATCCTTTTAACTTTAATTTAGTGTATTTAAAAGACAGAAAAAGTTTTATCTAGGTCATACTGCCCTTGGGTAACCAGACGGAGAAATGTATATTTCAAAAATTTCAGTATTTGGGCCAATACTGTAACTGACCACCCACAGTTATGTAGGAGGGGGGGAATTACTGTTTCTCCTGTAAAATGCTTTTTAGAGTCTGCTCTTTCTCTGTGAAGTATTTATTCTTCCACAAATTTTTCAAGATCTACTCAGACACTGATACTCTAAGGGCTCTGTGTGACCATGGGGATCATATAAACACAGAATCATAGAATGATTTGGGTTGAAGCATCCTTTAAAGATCATCTAGTTCCAACCCCCTGCCATGGGCAGGGACACCCTCCACTAGACCAGGTTGCTCAAAGCACCATTCAGCCTGGCCTTGAATGTTTTGTGGCATGGCACCTACCACCTCTCTGGGCAACCTGTTCCAGTGTCTCACTACTGTCATTGTAAAAAACTTTATCTATTCTAAATCTACCGTCTCTTAGTTTGAAACCATTGCCCCTTGTCCTATCACAACAGGCCCTGCTAAAAAGTCTGTCCCCATCTTTCTTAAAAGCCCACTTTAAGTACTGAAAGGCCAAAAAAAGGTCTCCCCAGAGCCTTCTCCTGGCTGAACAGCCCCAACTCTCTCAGCTTGTCCTCATAGGAGAGGTGCTCCCGCCCTCCAATCAGCTTCATGGCCCTCCTCTGGACTCACTCCGGCAGGTCCATGTCCTTCTTATGTTGTAGGCCCCCAAAGCTGGGTGCAGTACTCCAGGTGGGGTCTCACGAAAGCAGAGTAGAGGGGGAGAATCACCTCCCTTTGCCTGCTGCATTAACAGACATTACATATCATACAAATGATTTGGCTGATAATTCCTCAACTTTAGGCACTTTAGTGGGATTGTAGTGGTAATTTTCCATAGCTGGCCTTACTGTATCCTTAAAAATGCAGTTTTCCAACTCCATCACCATTGCATCTGTGCAATTATGATATATTCTGGGAATGTTATGCATCACCCTATTTGAAAATGCACATTCTTAATGTGTATATTAATACATGAATAGTCTCACTGAAGTTATTTCTGCATGAAGGATTTGGGCCTGACTGAATGAATTGTGTTACTATTGAATTTTATTCTGCAAAGTGAAAAATAACCACAGTGTTCTGTTCTTGTATAAATTGCAGGATTTGGAGGTTGTATTACAGAAATGGACAAAGCTATGCAGAATGGATCTTACAGGAAACCCCATCTGCCACAAGCCAAAGTACAGAGACCGGATTATAGTACAGTCACGAACTTTAGGTAAAAGATAAAACCAATAGCCAGCCCCAAACACCATGCATAACCCTCACTGGCTTAGAAATTAGCTGATACATTAATTGTTCTTGAATTGCACTATGTAAGTAAACACAATTATTGTCATAGGTATTTATGTCAAATGATAATTTTTTTAATGTATGTACAGGTAATGTAGCTAAAGTTGCTTATATAGCCAACTGCACAGTGTTGCTTAGCTTTTGCTATTAATTTTAATCATTTTACTAATAGATGTAATAGATTGGTGAGATTGCTATAAGACAATAGAGTTTTTTGTGTTCATACTCCAGGTGTTGTGAAACTGATTTTCAGAGGTATGTTTAGTGTACTCTTCTGTCAGCTTCCCACAGTTGCTTAAGTGTTTTAGTTGTACAGTTACAGTTCTACATAATGTTTGTCTTTAAAAGCAGTTTACACTTACGTTGTTAGTGTATTTGTTAACCTTGACCTTACTGTCATGCATTTTACATTATTATTTTGAGATAATTCTAGCACAAAAGGAAGAAACTTAGTCTTCTGTAGGCAAGTATTCATATTGTAGAAACAAGTAAAAAAAAAATTCAGGTCATTTTTTACTCTTTTGGGTAAAGGTGGCAATTACCTCAAGAGTTTTAATTACAGAACTTGTTTTTCTTTTTTGGCCATTAAGAAAAAGAGAAAGCCTATCTGCACAATGAAAATAACAGTGCCTTAGGTCAGTTCTAATGCAACCTAAATTTGTGGCCAAATTATTTCATTTGGTGTGATGTAAAAATGCAGATACAACCGAGGAAGAGCATAAGCTTAATGGCACCTAAGTGAGTAGTTATTCTTAAAGAGCCAAATCTGTCTTTCTTCATGATCTGTAGGATTCCTTGACTGCCAGGACGTGCAGTTTTTCTCTCTTAACCTGAACTTCTGCATCTATATATATCTTGTGTAAGAGCATAGCTTTTCTTCAGAACTTTCTCTAAGGTGTTGCATGTTAACTGAATGTGAATGCATATATTTTTTTTTCTTGAAAGTTATAAAAATAATTGATCCTTTCTTTTGTAATTAAGATGCATCAGCTCACACTTGCAACTTATTAAAATATGAATATCAACCTGTATTGGGTATTTTTTTTACCAAAAGACTAAAAAGAGCAAAAAAGATTTGAAGAGAACAAATATAGAACCAGTACACATTACATATAGCTTTGTACAGCCTTTTAGTTAACTTTGAGTATCACAGAAAATATTGTCTTCTCTTTGACAGAATCTCTTGATGGGAAAGAAATTAAAGAAATGGAAAGACAGTTCCTGATGAATTGGAAAGCCTCCAAAGCTGCCAGGAGAAAAAACAAAGACAGAATGACAAATGAACATGCAACCTATCTACATTTTTGTAAGCAAACTAATCAATTACTTCATGATTATTTGGAACATTATAGAAACAATAAAAGAGCAGCTAACCATACATATAATAGGAATTAAACTTGTACTGGTGGTAAGGCCAAAACACAGCAGTAGAAATGGAACTTTTCCCATATAAAAGTTAATTTTAGCGTTAGTTCATATGGTTTGTTCCTCCCATCCCAATCTCCCAGAATTATGGAAAGGAGTAGCTAGTACATTTTGAATGTTTGTAAATACTCATGATTACTTTCCATATTAAAAGAAAAAAGTGTTGGGCATTCTAGAATGCATGAAATACATCAGACTTGAAAAATCTATTTGTAGATACTTATTTGATTTGTGAATAGCCAGTCCTTTTACAGGCCTTTGTAAGATACCTGTCTATCAGAAGTAAAAGTTTGAAACTTGAAAAAAAAAAAAAAAAACAGTTGGAAGAAAAAAAAAGCCTTAAACCTAAAAGAAAAGGCAACATAATCTTGAAGTGAGAAAACAAATAAGTTTTGAAACTCAAGCAAAACCTGGAATAAAATGTGAGTTTTTAAAAAAATGGCAGGTTGGGGGTTGTTGTTACAGAGGTCACCACAGATTAAAACATAAGTGACTTAGCAGCATGTCTTGCCATCTTGCAGGATTTGGAAACAGACATTAGACTTCAAATTACTCAAAATTATTTGATTGACCATATTTATAAAATACAATTCTGGGCAGTTACACTGTTGCTTTCAAAGTTGAACTGTGATATGTACCTTGGGGGAGAGAGCATGTTCTTCATAGCCGTACTATCTCGAATTGTTAGTTCATGAAATCTCATGAAGATCAGTTATTTCTGAAGACATCACATGAAAAGCACTCAGCCTGTCAGCCTCAGCCCCAAGAAAGTTGCAGTCTGCTCAGTGTTTGGAAGCCATCTGTGGATGACAATGATTCTGAAAGTAATATTCTGTCTCCTGAGTAACTACTGATGTAAGGAAGTGCTCTGTAATTGAATGTACTCCCTTTCAAATAACTCTACCTGAATGGGAATACCTGCTTTAATATTCACCTTCATCACTCTTTGCAGCACTTTCTGTAATTACAATCAAAATTTGCCATTCTCAATTATCAAATTAGAGGCATTTTACCCTAAGGCTTATTACACTGTTTTCTATAACAAGATATATCATACATATACTGAATATAAAAATAGGTACGGTTTGACTTGGGATATTGAATTAATCCTTTTTTCTTTGTTTTCTGCAGCTGACTTTGAAACACCTTATCCTATTCTTCCCTTTCACTACAGTTCATCTGTGAAAGAAAAAACACATTTTTTAGTTTTGTCTGAGATGCACAAAGTTGAAAGAAAACCTCTGCAAAGAATCCTGGGAAAAAAAATAAGTGAGGCAAAAACTCAGGTATGTTTCTCAGGCATCTTCCTCTTAGTTCTGTTGGTTATTCGTTGTACAGTTCTGACTGAATCAGATGGAAAACGAGCACACGTACATAGAATTTAATCTGAAATCAATTTCAGTGTTTTTTAACCATGTTATATTTGTTGTCTTTATTTCTTTGAAAGACAGGATAATAGATTTCAGTCTCTGGTAATCAGTAGATTAGCTAATAGTAATAACTTTACTCCAGTTTTACTAGTTTCTGTCATACGCATTTGATTGTAATCTTCCACAAAGATAAAATAAAATCAAAATCCATTCTTGGAAGTACAGTTACTGTTGACAGCATTAGTGAAGGTTGATCCCATCCACACAATTATATGCAGAAAGATAAATAATCACTTTTCATCATTATAGCTTAATTCTAATAGACATGTTCCAGTGTATTATATACTTGATTAGCATTTTCCTGTAGCATCAGCTCAAGACCATCAAGATAATCAAGAAAGAAAATCTGATGTGTGTGCCTTGCAGACATTTAGACATTAGATGAATTTAAATAATTCAGAGTTTAGTATACATATTCCTTACTGACATAAGCAGCCTTGTTAACTGTAATGCAACTGTCTGTGGAAATAAAATCTGCTCACAGGGATTTGCAGTTCAGGACTTACAGTTTTTCCAGTTTTACCTGCAGTAATAGTTTTGTTCAGTATTTGGGACCTAATATCACTCCTTCCAGATTTTTAATGCTACTTTTAACCTCACTTTTATTATTTATCAGCTGTACTGACTAACAAAAAATTCATAATTTATGGCAATGCTGTAGATAAAATAAATATATAAATTCAACTGACACAGGTATTCTGTAACTAAATCACTAAATGTAGTGTTTTATTTTACATTCAAATCAGAATTTATTAGCAGGTTTGAAAATTTAATTGAGGAACATTTACTACTATTTTATTCTTGACAACCTGCCACTGTCCATTCCGTCGGTTTTGTTTCTACTGATTATTTGTTTGATTAAAAATACAGTCGGGTGACATGCATTTATTATCTTCAAAAAACTTGTAAGTGAAACTTTTATCTTGGATGCTGAAGGTTGCTTTACGTTACAATTTCATGTATAATCACTGATCTTGAGACATTTTAATCTTGTTACTAGTGGAGTTCAATTAAACCAAAGAGTCTTGGGAATTAGTTAAAGGTTTGTGAATTCTTTGAAATGTTTTTTTTGGGGGGGAAAAATAACTCAAAACATAGAAATATTCATTCTCAGAGTATATGCAGATACGAAATATTGACAAATTACAGTATTCCCTTGCCAGATCCAGTAATTAGGGTTATGCATAAATGTACCCACATGTAAAGTGAGGAAATTTTGTCAAACTGAACAAATACCTGCATTGTTTAATTGAAATTCAGCATCAGACCAAATAAATGAGTGAATTTTAATCCTATCCTCTGCGTCAGTCAAGTAAATTATTCCAACAGATGTTTCCTCTTTCCCTATACATGCTAGGTGATGTTTGACCTCAGCAACTGAAAAACAGGCATTAAATACCTTTTTAACCTACATCTAAGATCCACTGAGGATTACATACAGCCTGAACAATGAAAAAAAGCCAGCTATTACTAGATTACTGAAATATGTAATTAATCTTTCTTTTTTGATTATATAACAACAGCAATTTTATATTGGATTTTAAGTTAGTTTTGGACATTTAGAGAAGATTATGGACATTGGCAGGAAGTAATTGAAAGAAAACAAATCACTTAACTATTTTAAAGATATCTAATACCTTCCAATGGGATACACGATTATTAATTTTCTTTGAGTAGAGAAGTTGTTGAAATTTTGATGTTGTAAACTTAACCTGTAACCAGCAATTTCTGCCCACATTTCCTTACTCATGGAATTAAGTATTGTAGTAGGTATTCATAGCATTCAGAATTTAGTGGGAAAGTCACCTTTTATCTCTCTAGTGAATGTTATGTGATTAGCAATAAGGTAATATCTTTAAATGATACAGTCAGCATATAGTAAGTACACTAGTTTGTGCCAACTAATCATAAGCCACTCTCTGAGACACCACACATATCCTGCACAGTTCAAGTTCTAGTTCAAATAGAAGGAAGTCGCAGTGAGCAATGTTAGTTCTCCCTCCTCTTAGCTCTTTGGCACATGCTCTTATCAACATTGTATTTATTAATTTAATTATTTATTAAATACTTATAGATGCGTTGAGGTGATTTGTGTGGTCTGAAATCTATATAGAGCAATGTATATTTGATAACAGGCAAAAATGTACATGTTCTGCATGTATACTGGGCTTTCGTTTATATGAATCTAACTGGCATTATAATAAATAGAATTGTTAAGGCCTATTATATTACAGTTTTTTGGGGAGGGCTGATACTGAGATTATAATAACTGTATACCTGAAACATAACTTCTACAGTCGTATGGGGGTTTTTTGTATTACAGAATGTGTTTGTCTTATTTCAGAGGGCAATGGGGGAATATGTTACCTTCAGGTGACCTTAAATCTTGTTCTCTTACTGAATATCAATTTCAGAAAACTTCTGAAAATTCAAAAATAAAAAATATTTTCAGCGTTGGCTTCAGGAAAAGGAGAAATACAGCATTAAGATACAAGCCACTACAGTTCTGGTTTTAGCTACTGAATAGCCCACAAGCACTCCCAACTGTGTTCAGACTTAGGTGCCTTAAATATTTGGAGATACCAAAGTGTTCCAGCACTTCACAGACCTGGAGTGCCTTTTCCAGCAGCTATAATCCCTCTCACTGCCTTTCCTTGGTGCTGGTGTTGAAGGAGAAATGTAAAAATCTCTTCAGTGAGGTCTAGAAGTATCAATCAGCAATTAGTGATGAAGGCTGTGGAAGAGAAATGTCAGGAATGTACTTGCTGTTGAATTATTCAGCCATGGTAGGGGATATGAGAGGAGTCACTGTAATGCTAGATGAAGTGTAAGGATAAAGAGATAGTGAAGTTCTGAAATTAAATAGTGTTGCTGAAGTAGAGCCATTTGAACGGAGGTCAGGCACTAGGAGTTTCTCATTGCTGTGGCCCTGGCCCATATAAGGTTTCAGCAGGCAATTCAGCCAACGTAGTGGTTGGTTTCCTTTGTTCTGGAGGATATGCACTGCCTGCAAAGGTGAGTATAAGTGCCTTTGCAGGACAATAATGAACATTACAGTAATGTGTACCTTCATGGTATTTTCTGTATCCATGTTTACAGCCTTGCTGAATGTGGTGCTGAATGGTTCTGCCCATAATTCAGTATCTGTTTAGAAGGAAAAATGTGACTCTTGTCATTTACAAACGTGCATGATGATGTACAAATGGCATTATCCTCTCTCTAAACTTAAATTTTAATAGGGTTAATTAAAAAAAAAGAGTAGTTTTAATCTATGCCAAATCTGTAGTACTTAACACTGCCACATCATTCAGTGTCCTAAAGACAGCAATAAAATGCATCCCTTGGTAGCCATGCCCCTGCCTCCCCACTCCAGTTCTTTGTGCTGCCAGCTGTGCCCAAAACTGGGAAAGGATCTAAAATACACTGACAGAACACATGCACTGATAGATCCACTGTGCCCTTGAAAATAATAATTTTTTTTTCAAATTGCTGAGACAGAGTACACATCTCCTGATGAGCTGATTGCCAGCTAGGCCACATGTACTCCTACGTGTCTGGGTGACCAGATATCATATAGATACATTCTTGTCAGAAGGTATATGCCTGCTGATCGGCCAGCCAGCAGGAGCACAAGCACATTTGCTTGCGTTAGTCTGCTCTCTTGCAGGAGATACATGCTATTTCCCAGACTTTTAGAAAACCAAATGGCATGTGCAACTTGTCACCCAGCAGTGAATCAAAAAATTACCAGGGCACATCTGCATCTGCAGGCTGTAATACAGTCTGAAGAACGTCGAAACCCAGACTGTTTGAAACCTTCTAGATAAAACACATGAATATTTAGAATCATTTAGGCCCTTAGGGTCAAGTCCAACCGTAGGTCAATAACATTTTAACCAGAATGCATATATAGAGGGCTATTCAGAGACTTTAGAGTGAGTTGTATCTTGTAAACGGCTCCATGAAAATTGTATCAGGAATGAAGTACTACTTTAGGATGGTAAAATAAACAAAAAGCAAACTCAAATCTTTGCATATCTATTTTTCAGGTGTTACATGTTCATTGAAATAGTTATTAGATAAATGAAACAGATGTCCCGTATGCAGTGTTTGCTTTATTCCTATCCTTAGATCTTTGTTGGCAGTACTTTTACAGACTACTGTTGAGATAAAAACTCAAAACATTGTAACATTTTTAGTCTGCTGTGTTATCATTGCACATTTTTTATTGTGTAACTAATTTTCAAAATTATAAAAATCACTTTTATATATGCAAAGCATGAATCAAATTTACAAAGTAAAAAAAAAATACTGTGTTTTCAGGTTTCTAAAACAAATACATGCATGTGAGATTTAAAAAGTAATTTGGTGTCAAAATAAAGACTCTTATTTGAATAGGGATATATAAATACATTCTGTAGTTCCCATATAACTCTGGAAGTTATTCAGTGGACGCCAGTTCCAATAAACTAATTTTCTGCAGTGATATAAACATTGTTTCACTATTTGCCTCCCTCTATTCTATCACATATTCTGTAGGCATACTCCTGTCTCTGAAAAGTTGAAAGCAGCTGCTTTAACAAACTTGAGGTGAAAACACAATAATTTTGCCCTCATCTAGCAAGATGAGATGCTACATTTTGGAGGACAGCATCACAACCACTAGTTACTTAGTAACAACAGCCATACCTCCTCAAATTCACTGTTGGCACCCTACAATGCATCCCATCCAGTTGTGAAGACCTGGATATGTCAGATTTGCCTTAGCAGTTCCTAAATTGATCATCATCTCTCTTGGTAGTATTTCTCCCCACCAAAATCTGTTCCTAGGACCCAGGAGGTATGAGACTAGGCCTTGTCAGTAAAGATTCTGATGCTTTGTGAGCAATCTGCAGTACTGTTGTAGTTTTTGGTGTGTTAGAAGTACCAAAAGGGAAAAAAAAAAAAAAAGGCATCAGTGCCTGAACACCTCCCCTTGGTACTGCTCTGATGGTTAGCAGAATATATGTACAGATACGTAAGCTTTGTAGTCACTGTGTACACACACGGTGTTTGAGTTAGTGATCTAAGGTTCACATTTGAAACATTAGACCAGTAGCTAATGAAAAATTCCTATTTTTCTTAAATGTCACATTAAAAATAGTGCAAGGTGTGAGTTAATTTAATGCTATATTATTTCTTTATATATGCAGATATAAAACAGTGCAATAGAACTGCTTGTGATACAGCTATAAAAGCCACACAATCCAAAAGTTATGACATTGGGGCAGAAAGGGAAAAAAATAGACAGCAAATGTAGTCAGTGTTCAGGATGTGCCCACTGATTTTTCAGGATGAGGATTCAGACACATGATCTGTTAGTATGGGAAAGCATGTGGTTGTAATTCAGAGCGTAACTGATAAAAATGAGGGGATCTGAAACGTTCTTCCTTGTTTTTCTTATGATTTTTTATTGAGATGTACTGTGCAAAGTAGCTATCCTGACTAACAGCTCTGAGGGCAATCAATTAATATGTGAACCTTCTGATTTACAGTCACTAAACCATAAGTGTTATATATTTTGACTGTAACAAATAAATTTTACTTTGCTATGAAAAAAACCCTGTGATTTTTTTTTGTCACACGGCCTTGAAGGATTCTAGGAGTTCACTGCTAAAAAAATATGTATTTGAACCTTACCTCTTCAATCAAATAACACTGTAACAAGAGACTACAGAAATGACTGACTACATCTTTTTGTGCTCTTAATTCTGAGCAGAATTAATTGCTGCATCAAAACCAAGATAAATCAGAGCCAGCGGTGAAATGATCCATGGACTAGGCTAATTCAAAAAGAGATGTGGAGCAATAACATCTTCCTTTCCGGGAGTGTTACTGTGTGAAACTGTCACAGTAATAACTAATTGCATGTCCAGTAAAGTTGGATATAATCAGTTACACAGCTTGTAGTAAACAGTTTTGGAATAAAAGACTGAGTCTTCTCTGATTTCATTTATGAGACATTGCTTTGATTATTACTATGACTTTGTTTCTTGTGGAGCTTGAAAATTATCAGTATTTGATACACATTTATGTGGCCAAAAATTGTTAACTGTCACTATTTTTGCGTGTGGAAAAAGCCTGTCAGTTTTTATGTAAGGGTATGTATAATACTCCAGATTGACAGATTATGTCATTTCAGATCACTCTGCCCTCAGGCTTGGCATTGCGGAGGGGGGGGGGGGAAGGGCTTTCACTACATCCATTGATATCCTCACAATAGGAGAAGACTTTTTTTTTCATCTGCAGCTTTTGATAACACAGTTTATAAATTTTGCAGAAATGTTGTGTGGTCTTGGGAAGTGTTAATGGAGACAGGAATGACAGGGGCTTTGGTGTGGTTCCCATGTGAAGATCTCATCTGTCTCCTCTGCTCTCTCTGATGTAGGTTGAGGAGGAATCTGAAGTACCAGCAGAAGTTGAATTATAAAAACCAGAAGTTACAGGATGTGAAGATTTGGCCATTATTGGATATTTTTTTTTGCCTCAAAGATTACAAGGAAATTATTGGTGTCTCTTGGATTTGTTATCTGTGTCTTTGTAATCGCAAAACCAGACAAAATGAAGTATGTTGAACTTAACACTGCCTTTTTAGAGCATTCAGAAGGAAGACTGTCTATTTGTTTAGAAGCAATGCTTTGTATTAGAAACATGTAAAAACATCAGCATGTGGTAAGCTAAACTGGTTGCCTAGTTCTTAAACTTCCTCAAAAAGACATTGTTTTTAACCAGTGTCTTGCCTAGTTTGTGACCTGAATACCCGAGTAGCTGCTGCTTTGCATATTTGATACTCCTAGCAAGTATGCAAAGGCATGCTTATAGTCTCTTACTTCAAGAAGAAAGGAGCTGTTAGCACATGATTTTTGAGCTCTGTAGTCCTAAAAAATAATTTCCATTGTTTGGATTTTTCCAAGTTCTGCTGAATAATGTGGAATAGTTAAGAAAGAAGGCACAAGAAGGTTAATGGTATCTGTGCTCATTAATTTTTGCATTGGGAGTATTACACATTAATTTTATTTCAAATTCTGCTTTAGGTAACAGTGACTTGAAGTTGGCTGCTTTGCACTAGTTTGACTAATTAAATGAACACTCAGGACTTCAGATATAGGAAAATTCCAAACATACAGATAAGGAAAGGAGAGCCCAGATCGTAAATTGCTTTTGGAATAAAACCTTTCCTAATGGTGTTTCTCTGTATAAATGCCAGCTTAGCATCTTATGCTTGAGAGCCTCTCTGAAATAAGAAAGGAGTTTTTCTTGAATAAAGAAATCAGGATCTGTCTTTTTACATTTAATGGTTTGTGTATTTCGTTATTGTTTTTATTTTATTGCTCTTTGATAAAGGTCTTTGAAATAAATTTAAGTCCTGCGTGCATTCCCCCCTTGAACAACAAGATAGTTATCCTCTTTATAAAAGAAATGGATTTCCAAAACTAAGGTAGTAAATTAGTATTATAACCCTGAGGTGTCACTTACTTCTGTTAAAGCTAGTGAATGATTTGCCATCAGAATAAGAAAATACAAAACAACAAATACAGTTCTGATGTGTAGCTGTCATTAGTTGGTTGCTGAAAGTAGTATTAACCAAGCATGTGTTACCTGTCACCATCAATGATATCCAGGTCGAGGCAGACAGAAAGGCATACCTTTAAAAACTTGCTTCTTGTTTAGACCATTCCCAGAGAAGAATGTCGATACTTTGGGTGAATGTGTTTAACATGGCAGCTGTGGATCGCTGACTCAATGCAGCACATAAGAAAGTCACCTCCTGAATTTTACAGCACGGCGCTATCTGAGGAAGCCTTTCCACCCTAACACTTCCCTCTGCCTTGCACACACCCATTTAGAAATGTTTAGTGGATTTCTAGTATTTCTCAATGTGGGTTATGCTGTGTAAGCCATCTATGGTGTGACTTACTTATCACACATCGTGAGTATTTCTGGCTTTAAGGTTTTAATTTATTGTACATTGAACAAAACATCTAAGACCTGAATGAATGATTCACTGTGCAGCACGGGTCATGGGCTTTCACACAGAATCCTGCAGGCAAGCAACTCAGATCTAGCTAAAGCAGACCCCTGTGGAAGTCTTCCACTGGTGAAACAGCAAAGTGGGTCTGGCGCTCTCTGGATATAATCTCCCCCTTACTTTCTATATTCTGTAATAATTTTGCTACATCCCAGCTGCATGCATGCACGTTCAGTCCCACTCTTTGGCCCGCTCTAAACCCCTGCATTTTAAGTCTGTGATTCCCCTTGAGCGCAATCATTCACGCTGTCATTTGATGCATAAATATTCCCACTTAACTCTAGCAAAGCCAGCCCTGACCCTGCTCGACTCCCACTCCGCTCACTCATGCTGTCTGCAACACTGCACTTCCCACGTGGCTGCTAGCAAGGGAAAACTGCACACCAGCTCTCCTGGGCTTCTCATCCTTCACCCTGGTTTTCCTTTCTCTTTTCCTAGCATGAGAGCGGCTGCGCTAATGGAGACCCTTCCAAATTGGACCCCTTTCTTGTGAAACAGAGTGGAATAGTTTTGAAGTATTTCCTTAAATAGCTGTGGGTGTGAAATGGAATTACAGAAGGATCTCAGTATCTAAGTCTTTAAAAAGATGTCTTTTTTAAATAATACAAGACTTAAATCTCAATATTATGCTCTAACCTTTACGTACACACACACACTAGAATGGAGCCCTTCCGATATGTGTTTTAGATGTATTTTTTAAGTAACTATTATGAGAAAAGTAGATGTCTGCTTCTTGGTGGTAGATGGGAGAATAGAATATTAAACTCACTTAAGCTTCTTTTTTGCAACATGTCTCTGAGAACCACACGTTTTTAAATATTTGGATTTATGATGCTGGATCGAAAAATCTAGAGAGGACAATTTTGAAGAGGGGTAGGAAAGCAAATTTGAAACTTCTTTATTGTTTTAGAGTTGTTAATGAAAAAGTTCTTTAAAAGATGTTGTAATTTTAAATGGAATTTTGATTAAGACGTTTTTGGAAGCTAAACTACTTTGATCAGCACATCTGGAAGGAGAGGTGAAATTAGAAGTGTTTGTCCTATTTTCTTTTTCAATGTTAAAATCTTTCTTACAGCATACCAGAAAGGCACTGATGTGTTCTAGTATTCCAGTATTAAGAAGCAGTTCTACCTTTAGTAATTTAGAAAATACAATAAAAATTATTTTGCTACACTGTAGTATACTTAACATAACTGCAGAATATGCTGCAGTCCTGCAATACAGTAACAACCTGGCATTTGAAGCAAGGGAAAAAGTATTTAAATGGAAATTTTAAAAATGTTTGGTTTTGGAATGCACTCCCACTATGAAATGTCGAGATTTCCCCATGAAGCAGTAGTTGTGAATTTCAGCCTATTTTGACTCTCCCAGGGCTATGTCTCACCTTTGATTTACTCCCAAACTACAGCTGGGATTGGTGGGACCTGATCAGATACAGCCCGTGTGCGGCTTTGCACCACAACTGTTTCACTCGGATGAGCAACATTTCAGCTAGTCTGTCAGCAGTACTGGTATCCACACTTCCTCTTAGCAGCAGCCAAACCTACTTGTTAAATCCGTATACAGAAATGGGAATGGGAGAAAATGAACAAATCGGAAAGAAATACCATGGATGTTCATCCGGAATTGTAGCTGTAAAACCAGAAAGTAATTTAACATGAAGAGAGCAAAGTGCACCTGGAAAAAGATCGCTCTGTCTCTGGTAGAACTTTTTCTTACCTAAATCACAGTGAAAATCTGGCTCTTCTGTGACCCTGGCATTTCTTAGATTTGAAATATACTGTGGAAGGTAAAGCAGGAAAGTTATTCTCAGACATTTATCTGGGAAACAAAGAAGAAGAAACAGCTGCAGCAGCTTGTTACAGCTTTAGACTTAAATAGTGGGTTGAGGCAGGAAAATAATCTCTGGCTCTCTTTGTGGTTACAACAGAGGAGTCTTCTGGTGGGAGAAAGTCTTGATGGGGCAAAAAGGAACTATCTCTACCTTTATATCCATTTTGGGGTTTTTTAATGTATCTAAAGCACCTCTTCTTTGGTAACAGTGTTAGCAGCCAGGGTGGTCTCTCCACCCTGCTCACCAATCTCACTATGCAATCCCTCTAACCACACTGTGCAGCAAGATGGATCTGGAGTTGCCAAAATATGGCAAAGTGTGAAATATGTGAAAGTCAAAACAGTGAGTAACTGTGTGTCATTAGTTACAACAGAGCCCAGAAGAAGGGCACAGCACTCATGATGTGCTAATATGGGGTGGCTGGGAAGTCTCAGGAAGTTTGGACACCCACACTTTAGACCTCTGTCTATCACTGACCTGTATTACCGTTGCTGAGGGTCCCACAGTCGAGCTAAAAGTCCTTTTGGAGCAGACATTTCTTGGGCAGGCAGACACAGAACGCCCAAGAGGTTTTTGGGGTACGGGAGAGCTGATCCCCAGGCGTGTGCTGGACCTGGTCAGCGCGTCTGGCAACCGCAGGATGAACGAGGAGCGCCGCGGGAACCGGGGCTGGAAGGCAAGTGTCCCCCTTCCCGGGGAGTCCGGGATCGGTTCTCCCACATCACGCCGCGGTGTCAGCGAGGCTTTTGGCAAGTTTAAGCACCGTTTGAGCCCCGGGGGGTGGCTGAGTGAATCACAAAGGTTTTAGCTGCAGAAAGGTTTCGGCAATGCTCACTAGTGTTGGAGGCGAACCGGGAAACCTCGGGGCTGAGCCGTGGGCCGGGGTGCCTGGCTGGCTCGGTGGGGCAGGTGAAGCCCGTAATCATGGTCTTGTGAATACTGACAAAGGAGTTCTGGTCAGAATAACTCCTGATGGACGGAGGGAAACCCCTACGAAGGTAGCCAGCACCAGGCAAAGGTAAGTCTTGAGGCTGTTTCGCTTTTAGTAACTAAATTCGTCTCCCTTGAAACAGCCCGAGAGCACCGCTGGCCATGCGGCCCTCTCCCCCTTGGCGGAGGCGGCTCGGCGGGGCTGTGGGTATCCCCCGAGGGCAGGAAGGCCGGCGGGTCCTCGCCGAGGCGGTGGGAGCCGGACAGGGGTGGGGGTGGCGGGTTCTCCCCGCGGGCAGCTTCCGCTCGTCCCCCTCAGCGCGGCTGGGGAACACCGGGGACGGGGGCTTCGCTGGGACGGGCTGGGCCGCTTCGTGCCGCCCCCGAGGTCCGGCGGCTGCGGTGGCGCTCACCGGGCGTTGCCGGGCCGGGGCCGGGGCGGACGGCGGCGGAGGCGGCAGCGGTCCCGACGGAGGGGAACGGGGGCAGGTGCCCGGCCCCGCCTGCGCGACGGCCCCCGCCGGGTCCTCACCAGCCCCGTCCCTAAACCATCCCTTCCCGGGACTACCAATTACCACTGGAGATTAAGCCGTTAATTTTCTTGGCTGCAAAACCCGGCTGCTCAGACTTTGTTTTTCTGCTGCGCCCGAGGCTTGATTTATTGTGTCTCTGTTATCGCACAATCAGGCTTCGTTCAAAATGTTTTTCTGGGCTAACTCTAGGCCCCCGCTGTATATTTGGACTGTCCCTCCTCATTAACGTTACTAATTTTTAATCGCTCCCCGTTCATTTCTACATCACCCCTCTGCCCGCCCGGCCACGCCTCACCCCTCTCGTGTTTCCACCCCGCGCTTGGACCCACGCGTGTGGGTCGGTCCCCCCGGGAGGCGCCCTGGCAGCCACCACCCGCTCCCCCCGCGGCTGCGGGACGGGGCCTCGCCCGGGGGAACCTCCGCCAGCCCCAGGAGCGGCGGTGGAGCAGAGGGAAAGGACTCGGTTCCAGCAAACCAGCGACTGAATTTCTCTCCTCCAGCAAACCCGTCACTTTATCCTAACAAAAACAGCGCGAGCGGCGGCGCGGCGGGCTCCCTCCTCCCCCGCCCCGGTGCGGCGGGGCCCGCGCGGTCCCGGGGCCGCCCCCCGGGCGCTGCCCGCCGTCGGTGCCGGGCGGAAGGGGGGGTGCGTGAGGCGATGCCACCCCCCGACAGCTCCGTGATTAATGACCCACCCGCCCGGGAAGGGGCGGTCGCTGCTGCCCGGGCTGGCGGGGAGTTGGGGGGACGGACTCGACGGCCAGGTGCGACCCGGCCCCGCCGCACCCACCGGCCGCGCCGACTTATAACGGCGCCGCGGGGCCGGACGCGACGGGCCGGGCCTCGGCGGGCAGAGCCGCTCCGGTCTCGGCGGGAACGGTAAGTTCCTTCCCGGGCCGGGGACCGCGGGGTCGTCCCGGGCACGGCGTTGCGTCGCCCCGAGGCCGCGGGGAGCGGGGTTCACCTCTCGGGGTGCGGGACTGGGATGGAGGCAGCGGGGTCCCCGCGGCCCCCCCGGGCTGGGTCGGTGCCGGGGCTACCCTCGCCCACGGAGCGCTGGCCTCGCTGCTCCGGGCTCGGCGTTCTCGTTAACGGTTACCGGGGCTATGGAAAGGGCCAGGTCTTTGTAAAAACGAAGCCGAATAATCTAGTTTCACTATACTTTTTTCACCTCCAAGGAACAACCGAAAAGGCTGCGAGCAGGTTTCTCTCCGGTTTCCACCCATTTCTTTTCAGTTTGCAGACTCTGCGCTGGTGTTTTCGACCTTTCCCTCGTCTGGGCGGGCAGGTTGCGTTCATCACCGTGTCGTTCACACAGAATATAGGAATAAAATAAGTGTCCGACTGTTTTCTTTGGTAAACTAAGTAGATTTCAAACAGGTTATGTCTTCGTAGTGTCCGGTAAAAGCATGACTGCGTCTGCCAGTATTAGAAATCCAGCAACAGAAATGCTTTAGAAATAATACAAATACTTTGATTTACTTTTATCCCCCGTTTCCAGGTCTCTTGGCATGCCAGGCAGCAAGTGGGTGTTTGCAAAAATTCTTGCAATTATCTTCAAAAAATCAAAACTCTTTCTCGTAAAATTTTAAAGGAGATGGAAGACGACTGCTGCCCGGAGCGTGCACCCCGAACACCCTGATGGCACCAGTGCAGAGAGCGGTGCTGCCCAACCCCAGCACATAACAAACACAATTTTTGCTCAGGAGCCACAGCGCTCGGCTGCACACACGTACATACCTACAGTATATCCTGTGTTTCTACGTAGTGGATTTTCCTGGGTCGTTTGCTGTTATTTGATGTATTTAATGTATTTGTTATTTGATGTATGTTAATTGTGGTATTTGATGGGAAATCTGTCAGTGAAGAAATTAATTCAGGGGGAAGTAGCTCATTTCCACAACTGAAATTTTTCCTTTTTTTTCTTTTTCCCCCTAGGCCCAAGATTTCATCCGATGTAGATGTGAAGCTCCTAAACCAGAAACTTCTACTTCAAGGGGTGCCCAAGGAAATGAGGTTTTTAGGTACGTGCACTTCTATATACTGTATGTCATGAAAAGTCATTCCAGTGCTAAATTTGGTTGTACCCCAACACAGCAAAAATCAAAACTTCATGTCAACCAGCCTCAGTCCTGTGTTTCAGTAGATGAAGAGGTATTTATACTAACCCAATCTGTCTCTAACCCTGGGTAATTCAGACTTTTCCAGTAATCAGGGAAGATTTCTTTGTTCCAGTGGGATTTCGATGGGATGGCAAATGAGAAATCCTGCTGATGAACCTGAAACTGTATTTCATGATTGTATTGACTTTGCACAGGCAAGAGAGATTATTTTTTTTGCCACTAAAATGTGTCTAGATCTTACTGTAACTTAACACAGCAAGAAAATACCAAGAAAAAAAAAGCACATGGGGTCTTTTTTGTGTTTTAAGGTAAAGGAAATAGCCAATTTAGGGACTGTTTTTCAGCCCTCACTCAAGACAAAGCTCATGTAGACTTACTGTGGGTTTTATTACTATGTAGGCAATAATTATCACAATAAAAAAGAATAATGAGATTTGTTTTCCTTTGGTTTACAGTTGTAACACACACGGAGTACCCTTTAAGAGAACGTTAACCTGATACAACTCTGTGAGCCAGATTAACAGCAAATTAATCACAATAAAACACCCAAATAATAATGTCTTCTAAATAGCATCAAACTAGAGCATTGCAAAAAGGATTATTTAGAAACCTTTCCTCTTCTCTGCTGTAAATCCTGACTTGGTTCACTGTCTCGTGGTTTTTTTTGCCATTATCAGCTGCAATTACACAAGGAGTTCTTTGGGACTTCAGCGTGTGCTTGAAATGCTTTGCAAAATAAGGCCTGATTTTTGTAAATGTAGATCTTCAGTCACTCACATGCATCAATCTGATTTAAATTTCTGAAATTACACTGTATTTGAATGCAATTAAAAGTTTTAATAACTTGTTCTTGCCCTTGTTGTCTAGCTGGAACATCACAGAAAGAGCAGCTCCCAACACGTGAAAGCCGGGATCTGTCTGAGGCACCAAGAAGGGCTGCTTGACTCAGGACAACAGCATCAGGTATTATTCCAGCTAAGAAATGCTGTGCTTTGGGCAATATTGATTGAGTTGCATTTTACTGTGGAAATGAATAATAATAATAATAATAATTTAATAATTTAATAATTTAATAATTTAATAATTTACTGTGAGTTTCATTACAGGCAGAGCTGACTGCCCGTCTTTTGTGAAAGCTGAGAAAAGACCTTGTGGTCATTATTTTCAGCTTTGCTCAAAAGTTTTTTTGCTCTTGTTCTGAAAGGGTTCTTTTGCCCCCCAATGGCCAAGATCCAGTTTACAAGATGCGTTTTACATTTGAAAATGTAGAAGCTACAGGATAAGCACAGAAATTCCTGACTAGCATTAGGGGTGGGAGGAGACAAGTCCATTCCTGATCCTTGAAAATCGTGGACCAGGCTTTGCCCTTCAAAAACTCAGCACTATGCTCTGTGGCTCCATTCACTGCTGCATCTGGAAATGGTATTTTTATTTCTGTAATCCATGGAGTCCACTGCCACTCAGTGTTGCCTGTCAGGTTTTCTCAGAAGAGCCAACTGATCTTTGGGCTATGAGTGAATAATAGAAACTGCTCTGTGTAATACTGTCCTCCCAAAAATTTAATCTTTGTGAAGAATTTAACTTTTGTTTCTGTACCTGTGCATGATATCAAATTTATAAGCAGCTCATGGAAAAACAGCCCGCACAGCGGCATCCTGGCTTTTCCTGTCAGGGCCAGCACTTGTATTTCTGATAACCTTTGTTTTTAGAAAGTATTTGCTTTGGCACAGCACAGTGGCTGACTTTAGAGATGCTCTTGTTGTTTGCAGGACCATCTTGCCCGGGAAGTCACCAATGGACTGTGGACACTTAGCTGAGAGCAGCAAGAAGATCTCTGTCCCAGGCGTGGAGCCCGATTCCTTGCTGCCTTCTGCTGCCGGCAGCAATTCCTGCCCGCCTGTGGCAGCTGGGCATCGGGCTGGGGCACCTCCTGGCAGACCCGCTGCTGCTAACGCTGCCCGCGAGCGCAGTCGGGTTCAAACCCTGCGTCATGCCTTCCTGGAGCTGCAGAAGACTCTCCCCTCTGTGCCACCCGACACCAAGCTCTCCAAGCTGGATGTACTTCTCCTGGCCACCACCTATATTGCCCACCTCACTCGCAGCCTTCAGGATGAAGAAGAGTCACCGGGAGAGGGCTTGGGCACCCTCCGAGGGGATGGGTACCTCCACCCTGTCAAGGTAGGGCAGCTGATGAGCTGCTGCCACCTTCTCTCGGGGAAGAAGTAAACAGGTGTTAAAGATACTTGGATGAAACTAAAGATTTCAAGCTTATTTACCTTGACAGAGTTAATAGGTGAAATAGATGCCTAGACTAGCTGTTGAATCTAGGTGCTGGGGGCATGAGGGAAATGTCCTGGAGCTTTGCCCCTCCAGCTTCAGGCACTTGGCACAAAAATGTCAGATACAGCATAGGTCCAACCCTAGTGGGACTTGGTCCCTTGGAAGTGAAGGTGGAGGGCAGCACCAGAGGAGTACCAGCACCTCCTTGGTCCCCGCATGGAAACTTCAGTCATGCCCCACCGAACCCATCTGAACCTGCTGTAGGAGATGTGGGTGGCTGAGGTGATGCCAGCCGTGGCTGGGACTGCCTCGGCTCTCCTGCCCAGGCAGCCAAGGTGCAGGAGGTGACGTTAATTACTGGCCATGTGTTAATTCCTTCTATGAAAGTGCTTTTCTGATGCATCCATTTAGTCTAGTTGGTATATGCTGTTGTTGCTCTTCCCTTCATCAGAAAAATATCATGGCAATGCAGAGAGGATGTGAGAGGGGAACTGCTCTTGGAGAGGACCTGGGGCTGGAAACTGTTCCCAGACACATTGCTCGGTGACTGACAGGACCCTCAAATACCACGCGGTATTTTCTTTGGCTCTGGTCTCAGGGAGTGGGTTAGAGCACTGGGGTGCTTTCTTCTTTTTTTTTTTTTTCTTTTTTTTTTTCTGAAGAGTCTGATGAATTCAGAATGATTTAATTAAGATTAATTTGTGAAGTAATCTCTAATTCCTATAAAGTGACTAATTCACAGAGAGTTTCTTGTTCACTGTGTTGGTTGCTGAAAAAGGCTGATGTGAATGTAGGCTTCTGAGGCCATTTAAATGATTAGCAGGCTCACTGAGAAAGCAAAACCTTTATATCAATTAGAAAATGGCTATAACTTAAGAAAAAAAATATTGTGAAATATTTCAAAATAAGTTTGAAGTAGCTTTAGTTAGTTCCCTCAGCCAGAGTGAAAGGATGCAGGTCTCCTACGGTACTTTTTATCAGCTGCCAACTCTTACTGGTTGAAAAATACCTTAAAATAGTTATTACAGCAATTAAATGATCCAGATGCACATTTCCCAGGCTACTGGAATACAGCGTTACTGGATTAATTTAAGCAACTGTTTTTTATAATGTTAGTTATGTGCCATTTACTTTAGTTTTGAGATTCTATCAGTCTAACCAATCTTTCTAATATTCATGGTAGAAAATTATTTTTTTAGTTGGCACTAGAACAGAAGTGTCACAGACAAATTATTATGCATGCTTCAAAGAACTCCAAAGTGCAGGATATGAGACAACCAGTACTGGTAAGGACTTTGACTACATTCACCCATCAAGCACAGCAAATGCCAATAGTGAAGAAAGTAAAATATCCAAGTACAGTTGTGTGTACATCGAACAAAAAATATGGTTAATGACTTTAAACTCAGATGTCTTATTGATGACAAAGTCATAGCATCACACTTGAAATAAAAATACTGAAATGAGATCATATGGTCTTTTCAAGTGAGACTATATGCTGCTTCTTAATGTTTTCAAATAGAAGAGCTGGGATTTAACTGCAGTATTAAGCCCCTCTAGTTTTTTTTTGGTTTTTTTCTGTGCCCACAGGAAAGGTGCCAGCCTGTTCCCAAAAGTATCTTGAAAAAATTGTATTATTTTGGAACAATATGCTGGCTGTGTTTCAGGTATTTTTGCATCCGATGTGTATGACAAGTTGTCTTTTCAAACATCCACCTCTAATAATGAACTCAGCACACCACACTGGTGCTGAATTCTTCCTTCCAAGAGAAGGGCACCCAGCTGCAGTCGCCCCTCCTGCAGGGCCCTTTGCAGTAACTAACATGCTTGAGTTAAGAAACTCGAGCTATACGAACAGATATTTAACATTAAAGTAAGTGAGTATTCCCGAAATCAGTGAATAGAAAGATGAGTTGTGTCACCTGGAACTGTTGGAACTGACAAAGAACAGGGAGCGGTCAGTAGTAAGCCAGCCAAGGGGCAGTGAAACTAAATTCCCCTTAACACACAGCCTCGAGCAGCCCCCGGGCTGCGGTCGGTGTTGGAGGGGCTGGCCAGCACGAATGGGTGCGCACACAGAGCTGCAACCTTTGTAGGCGTTGGTGTATCCCCCTAGTACCCCCAGCTCTGAAAAGAGGAATGCTTTGTTTTATTTTACCACCCAGAGCACCAACTATACAAACTATGGTATGGTGACTCGTCAGCGTGGCCTGCTCCTGTCTGCTGGGTCCTGGGGGGATTTAGGAGCTGTGCCTCATGCTTAACTACCAAAGAAAATACCCGGGCTGAGGTTCCCTTTCCCAGCTTTTAATGACATTTTCCAACAACTGACAAAATGGGAACTTTCTGGTAATAGCAACAGGTCCCTATTTTCTTGTATTGTGACTCCATCAGCATTTAAAGCTTTGCTGAGGACTGCATTCAGACTGCAAAGATCCCGAGTATCTCAGTACTGTGCTTGTCTCTTCTCTTGCAGAAGTGGCCGATGCGCTCCAGGTTATACATCGGAGCTACAGGACAGTTTTTGACTCACTCGGCACAAGGAGATGGTGCAAACCAAGGAGAAACATCAACAACTTCACAAATCTAATCTCCTTTCTCGCTTTAAAATACAAATTTTATTTATTACACCTTATATATATTTAAGTTAAAAATAATATCTACAAACTATAATTCCTGAAATAATGTTTGTAGAAGAGAAGGAATTGATTCTTAAATTTAATTAATACCTCATTAAGTTAATATGTGACGCATGAGTGGTTTCCATCACAGAAGACATTGCTGGGATCTGAATTGGGGGGTTAGGAGAAGGCGACCGCAGTTGGCACCATTGCGAGAAGCAGCCCCAAAGGGCTGCAGAACAGGTAACCCGCTCCCCCCGGGACAGTGGTGAATGGGGACACGGTGGGCACAGGGAGAGGAGGCGCAGTGCAACACTGCCTGAGTACAGGGCGATACCAGCTGGGGTGAAGAGCAAAGGGCAAGTCTAAGAACAGCCGTTGCCGTACCGCATGTGCTTCCCTCACCGGGTGAAGCTGATGGCAGAAATCCCACTGAGTGCAGTTGTCAGGTCAGATCCTTCCTTCAGATAACCTTAAACGTTTGTAGTCAGTCCTAAAAATAGGGATGCATGTTCACCTCATGTAAAAATGTGCTGAAATCTATCCTGCATGCATACAGTGCTGCGTGCACCTGACACAAACTGCTCTGTGTGTTAAGTGTTGCTTGTATTGCTCCATACGCTTGTGTTGCATGTTACAGGGTTTAAAATGTGTTTGTTACCCCAGTACAGCTACCTGCCTGTGTATCAAGGTTCATTTATCTTGTCTTTCAGTGGGTTCATGCATTCAAGCAAATGAGCCTCAAGAGTTGGCTTGTTCACAGCACATTTTTCACTTAAGCATCTTATATATTTAGGAAAGAAAATCTGAAACTAAATGCACAAATACCATCTAATGTATCTGTTCTGTAAAACACTACACTTCTCATATAGTTTGTTATTGCTGAGGTAAACATTTTATTAAACATTCAGTGTACATGATGTATTGTTGAGCTGCAAAATCTGTATCGGTTTCTTATTGTACAGGACTGATAGTTTTTAATAGTAATATTCTGCATTTATAGTAACTTCTTTCTGAAGAATTCCTCACAGTTTAAATTTTAAAATGGCATTTGGCAGAAAAGGAAAACACAAATACTAGTAAGAACAACCTTTATTAAAAAAATCAATTTATTGCTTTCATTCTTGAGTCAAACTTGTGACATCTTTCAAAGGTCCTGAGCATGTCATTGCAAACCGAGTGTCCAGTATCACAGAAAACCAGGCCTCCAGTATAAAAAAGTATACAAAAATTAGCAAAGCCATTTGAAAGAATTCTAGGATATGTGAGAGTTGTAAACGCATGGTAAAACTTGAAACTCCCCTTCACCTCTGCAGCATTCTGAGCTTTCAACAAGATTGTTCTTTTAAATAGTAAAAATACTTTAAATGGTTTAAATATAGATACTTTATATATGTAAACTATTTTATATGTAAACACTTTTTATTTACAAGTGTAAGTGGTTTATTATGAGAATTACATGCCAAGAGTACCATTCAACCATGCCAACTACTGTATTTTGTGGAAAAAATATGTACAAAAGGGCAGTTTTGTAAAGGCAAGTATCTACTCTTATGTAAATAAGAATATGACTTTTTAAAGAACTACCCTCACTTTCCATGGTAGTAAAAAGTGGGTTAGCACAACCTCTTATTACTGGGACAGCTATTTGTATTCAGAGACATTAATGACACGTGAAGGAGTTGTGAAGGTGACCACAGTTAAGATGAGAGAGTGACAGAACAGCAACAGTTTCCAGGAGTACTTTCCTGTACAAGATGAAGGAGTAACACACAGCTTACACTTCAGGCTGGTAAAATGCCAAGTAGCAATGTAGAAGCACAGAGAATTCAGTCTTGTTTTGTATGTACCTGACAACTAAATGAGTAGCATCAGGTCAGGGAAAAAAGGACAAGCAAAATTTCAGCCAGAAGTCAATGTCAAACCTCGAGCTGCCACTGTGTAGCAGTGGTCTGATAATAAAACCAAACCACGTACAAATGATGTGTATCAATCATGTACACAAAATGGCATAAGGAAAACACAAAATGTGGTGCTGTTTTGCATCAATTGCATCCTCTTACCTAGCACAGATGTCCTGGTTACTCCACGGGCTCCTAAATTTAATACACCTGGAAGGGACAGAACTCAAGGCAGAAAAAAAAAAGGGGAGGAGAAAAAAAAAGGAGAAAAAAGGGGTGAAAAAAGTAAAAAAAAAAAAAAGCAGGCAAAAGGGAAAATGTAATTGAAAGATTCTGACTGCTTATTCATGAAGTAAGCATGAAAAATTGATAGGAATAAGGGTTAGAAACATGTAAAGTTATGAACGGCTGGCTTGGAGAAAACTTCTCTACTCTTACTGTAACATAGGTGGAGTTTTCACAGTGGTCAGTAGACAGCCAGTGAAATGGAGCAGCAAACACCAGAGCTACTTTGTACCCACAACGTTTATATAAATTGTGGCCACATACATGACAATGCGAAGACCTCAGCAGCATTTTATAGGCCTATTAAAGGACAAGAAAAATATGCAGAATTACAACAGCAGTTTCTTACTTTAGAAAAATTCCCCATATTGGTGAGTTGGGATTTTTCTGAGACAGATTATTCTGCATCAGCTGCAAATTTTTATGCCTTTTTTTTCCAGAGCCAAGACACCAGTTTAGGCAACCCACTTCCTTTGACCAGTGCAAAAGCTCTTGTCTTCCTGAAATTTACACCAGGATCAAAACAGATCCTCTGAAACCTGTTTGCTTCAGATTTGATGTTTAGCTCAAATGTTACATTTCTTAGGAACAGTTTGTATCCTTGTATATTAAAACCTAAATTTGGCATTTGGCACTGGAAATGCGCATGCATTTATAAATAAAACTATACAATGTCACACACTGCTATCAAAAGGAACCTTTTTTCTTGGAGCAGCTTAAGGATCTCAGCAAACCTCACTTACTGTCATCACAGCTTTTCCTTCAGAGGGATGGGGCCAGGAAACGTCACGCAGACATACGTAAATAATCCGTCTATGCAAAACCTGCTGTATACAGATTTTCCTCATAGGCACAGCTGTAAGTACAGTACTGTGCCCTCCAGCCATGTATTGCTCTCTCGTAACACATATCCTGCTATCACACCTTTTTCCCTTAGAGACCTCTAAGACAAAGCATTCATTGTGCTTGTGCAAACTAAAGAATGACAACAGCAAAAGGACGGATTTTCCCCGGCTTTGACCTGCAGAAGGCTGACTATTCGGGGAGAGCAGACGCACTTTAAGCTTGACAACGCTGGGGTTTCAGAACTGTTCCAAGCAAGACGACACACCAAGAACCGGAACGTGCTGACCAGGTCGTCTCGGTTACTTTCCTAACTCACCCGGAACAAACTCTCCAGTTTCCTCAGTGAAACTGTCACCCCACAACGGGTACCCGGGGCACTGCACCGCGGCAGCGGTTACAGGACCCCCGCGGCTGCAGCTCCGCACGGACCAGGCCGCCCCTCAGGGCTCCCAGCGCCGGGGACAAGCGCCGCCGCCACGGCCTGAGGGCGGGCAGGGATGGTGCAGGGACGCGCGTGCCACCCGCGTGCGCGACGCGGCGGGGCTGTGAAGACACAGCCGGGTCCGCTCGCTGCCCGCGCCCCTCCGCCGCGCGCGCCCCTGCGCCAGCCCCACCGCCCAGCCCCGCCCGTACGCATGCGCGGGCAGCCGCGCCCGAGGGGTCAGCAGTCCCCACCCCGCCGGAAAGTGCTGCGGTGCCGCGCGCCTTTCCCGCCCCTGGCGTGCGGCGTATTTAATAGGCTGCCGGCCGGCCTTCGCTCCTTCCGCGCGCCCTGCGGCCGCGGGCAGCAGATTGGGGCGGAAACGGATCTACTGCGCGCCGCGCGCCCTGCCGGGCCTCGGGGGAAGGGCGCGGGGACACGGCGGGGCGGCTCCGGCCGGCGCCCCCCGGGACCCGGCCTGCGGGTGCGGTTGCTGTGCGGTAGGAGCCGCTTTTCGCGGGCGCTCGTCGGCGGGGCTCCCGGGAAAGCGAGGGGCTCCCCGGCAGCGCCTGGCGGCGGGGCCGGCTCGCGGGCTGGCCCGGTGGCGGGGGCTGCCGGTAGCTCCGTGGCTTGTGAGCTGCTCCCTGCGTGCCTTGGCCTCCAGTAAGGGAACGGCAGCAGTCCGGGCCGCTGAGGCCAGTCCCGCTGCGCCGTGCGGCCCCGCCGGCAGCGGCAGGCGGCTGGCTGCCTTCCCAGGGGCGCGAGGAGCGGTCGGACCGCCGGCCTCCGCCTTGGGGAGCACACGCTCGCCTCCACAGCAGGGATCCCTGATTTTTACAGAGGAATCAGAAACATCTTCTACTGTTTACCGTAAGAAATCCAGTTCTGACAGGTCAAAGCAATGACTGTAATCTCAAGAACTGAAGGGGGGGTTGCTGGCGGCGTTGTCTCCCCAGTGTGAGCCCTCACCTGAAAGACGAGTGGTTGTCACACGGGCTCTGGGCTGCCAAGGGAGGTGGCAGTGTGCTGACAACGGGCTCAGTCTGGGTGCTGGAGTTGTCCAGTTCAAGCCGACACTCGGGCTTTCCATGGACCTGTGTATGTCTTGTGAGAGTAAGACAGATCTAATTAGTGTGTGCCACTCCACGGACAAGCTGTGGGTGGCTGCTTTGGGTTATCTCCTGGTTCATCAAGTCTTCAAAGTAATGACAGATTGGACATCCAAAGAGATTTGCTTTTGCTGATAAATCATTTTCATTGGCAAATGCATGTCCTAGTTCTAAAGATAAATTACCTTTTTTTCCTTTGGGGAATTTGGCAGGTGTTGTGCTGTGACCCTGACTGTAACCTTTTTGGGTTGTAGGCAGGGATCCAAAATGGTGAGTTCTGGCAGGGACAGGACCCCAGGGGTCTCAGCAGTCTCTGTGGTAGTGCTCTCCTGCCAGGACCATAGTGCAAGTGCTGACCTTAGTTCAAGCAAGAGGAAAGTGTGGCAGCAAGTTCCCCCGAGTGCAGCACGTGAACTAGGGCTAAAGGCTGTACCCTGCTGGAGTAACTCCTCCCCAGTGACGGCTGTTCATTAGGAGCAGCATAATAGTCCTGCAATCAGTCATTCTTCATACTGGAGCTTGCTTTAGGTAAAATGGTTATGTCTCTGTTTAACCTTATCTCAGCTGGTGCTGTCTGCTCTTCTCCTCAGGTAACGATAAAGCCAGCGATGAGCTCGCCCAGCAGGTTCCTATTTCTTTGACTGGCTTACTTTCCCCAAGGAAATGTTGATGCTTTCTGCTGCTGGTTCAGCAGTGGAGTTCTCTGAATCAGACATCTTTAATGTGTTTTCATTATTTTAGACAGCAAGCGGAGTTAAGAGATGAGTTTGTAACTGGATTTGGGAATCTTCATTTGGGGCTGTGCCACACTGTTACCTTGGAAGCAGAAAGACCTCACGTGATTCTGCAGCTACAGAAGTAATTATTTCTTACTGTTCTTAAAAATGTTGAGGAAAGCCTCCTGAAATCTAGATCTAGATTCCAGAAGCTGTTTCACAGCTTGTAAAATTTCACAGATGGAACACAGAGGAATATGATTGCTTGCATGTAGAGTTAAGAACTTGAAATTCTAACAAAAAGTATTATAACAGCTATGAAACCTCTAAGACTTGCTCCCCAGATCAAAGAAGGTGCAATCCAAGAACCCTGAAGGAGTCAGAGGGGAGAGGTTTGTAATAGCATCAGAGAATCTAGTATTTAACTGGAGAGAGAAACAAGACTTCTGCTTTGAAGAATTAACAGATGCTACTTGGAAGTGAGAGACTGAAGTGAAGAACAGTGTGTTCAGATCACCATCCCTACTGGCACTTAACCATTATCAGTCTGTTGGAATATATTCCAAAGGGAAAGGTGACTATGGCAGTGAACTTTACCTTTAGAAAGATACTTGGTGTCTGGGGCTTGGCTGTAGTCACACAGAGGAACCTGCATTTTTGCCCCCAGAGAGAGCTTTTTTCTCTTGTTCCTGGCTATACTGAATCCATTCTATGCTTAACAGTCAAAACCAAGGTTCTGCTTCAGTTTATGGAAGTGCATCTCTTGAGACAAACTTAATAACACATCCCCTTGTGTTTGATACATGGAAAAAATTACACCAGTCTTACCACAGGCAGGAAACTGCTTGCTGGCATAATGATGATAACTCTTTGCCGTTTACCCAGCTGAATTTTGTGATGAGCAATGTTGTATCTGATGTGCCAGCTAAGTAGTAGGATTTTTCCAGTTTGATTTGCTACCATCATTTCTGATTTTATTTATTCTAAAGGTGCTGTGACATCAGATGACCTGTCTTCAAGCCTTGTGTATGCTTATATAGCCAACAGTAGACTCCATCCAGTTCTAAAAGTATGGGTGTTCAAGAAGGTGAGTTACTTTTTTACAGTGATACTACAGTACTCAGGCTCCAGCAAGCTATACTGGTAGCTGGTAAAGGCCTGTACTGGCCATGTTTGCCGCTGTCTGGAGCTGTGCTGGCTTACATTAGCTGAACGTGTGGCCTCTTAGTCAAGGACACTGTTGGACTGTGAACTGACTGTGCTGTCTTTTACTTGTGGTACTGCTACTAGTCCTAAAACATCCCAGGAGAAGCTGGGGAGAGGCAAGGGTAAAATGTGCTCTTGCAGAAGATTTTTTTTCTAAGGATATACATTCTTTAATATGGCTTGTCAAAAATAGTGATTTATAAAGGAATTCTATTTAAGTCTATGCTAGAAGTAATTTTGCTGGCATAATGATGAAATCTTTGCCGTTTACCCATCTGACTGGTTTTTGATGTGTATCTTTGAATCTGAAATGCCAGTGAAGTTAATAACTTTGTATAAGATTAAGCATACAGAAAACTAACTTTTTTTAGCTTGAAAACAGCAGTCTGAAATGTAGAGTTCTAATGCACTTGGATATGCTTTCATGGCCCTTCCTGCTGCTCAGGAACACTGTTTGATTCAGTAGTAAGGCAGAAGAGTAGCTGTTTAGTGAAAATGTGTGAATAATCCTTGAATGAAGTTCAGGTGAGAGTGCCACTCTAGAAAGGGAAGTGGCCTTGTGGATGCTCTTTTGAAATCAATATGAATATTTAAGTGTACCAAATAAATTGAACAAAACCAAATAAATCAAGGGTTAAAACATGTAGGAAAACTTGTGTTATCTTGTCTAGATGAGTGTGTTTACAATGTTAGTGGTGGCAGCTTTTCTGCTTATCTCCAAAGCAATGTGTATGTGAAGAAAGTCTTGGATTTCTGTTTTCAGTGACTGTAGTTTTTTTGTTGAGGCTATTTGAGCAGGCGCACCATGATCCAGCTGGATGACATCCTAGGTAGGAGTCACACCAAGCCTTCGGTATTCAGCTTGTCCAGATTTCATAGAATCATTTGCCAAAGTCTGTACAATTTTTCTGTCTTTTTTTAACATGGACTTCTTGGATGTAAAACTTGCTTAGTATTATGTCTACTGCTATATCCTTACTAGAAGATAAATACAAGAAAGTCCATAGTTGGCGAAGTGTAGTGCGTCTCAGACACCTCATCTTCTACCACACCATTCTTTATATGTGTTTTTGCAGCGAGATAAGAGTTGAACTCACTGAGCTGCTTACCTACCAGGTCAGCTAATAACATTTTTTTAACTTTTCTGCAGCATTTTGCTGTCCCTGCAATCTTTATAAAGCAATGTGAAATACTGGGCTTCTTTTCAGATTGCAGGAACACACTGGCATTCTGGTCTAATATGTTGCTGTAAAGTAACACTAAGACACAGAACATCAAGCAGTATGGTGATACATTTATACCTTTAAAAGTTTATAGAACATGAGTAATAATTTAAGAAAGTTGGCTTATACTAGAAAATGAGTTTTAACATACTTAAAACCATTTACTGCTTATAGGGTGACACATTTGAAAAGCAGCAACAAGAAAAACTGGAGCGAGTTCATGTAGTTCAAGTGAAACATGACATTCTAAATTCCTGCTTTAGTGTTCAGTTGTAGTCTTTTTAAAAACTCTTCTTTGCTCCTGTCACTTAACTATGGATGAACAGTGGTAGCCAGGAAGAGAAGTTCAGGTTGTAGGTGTATTCTGAAGCTGTGGCCTCCCAGGGTGAAGACAACATTCCTGCCTTCAAAAAAGACTGTCACAAAACTTGTAATAAAATGTTGTCAGCTATGCTTTATCCTGTAGCAGAACAACACTGAACTGTTTTACAAAAAATATTAAAAACCTTTAGTTGTATATTTCTAACAGCAGTCTCTCAAAAATCTAAAGTAGAAGTTTCAGGCTTTACTTACAGAGTGGAGTTTTCACTCTTCATTAGTGTTAATGTGAATTCCTGGGCCATATGCACCAATAAACTTCAGCAGTTGATGGTGACACTGTATTAGGTAACTATCTCTCTGTTGCAGGGAATTTTCGTCACTGAGGTCAAATGGAAATACAGGATTTGGTGCTATGCATAATGCAGACTTGCCTAAGCAAGGAAGAAATCAAGACTTAGCACAAAGACTTGATAAACCTTGCCAGGGCTTTGAAGGAAAAAAGCTGTATCACAGATTACTTAGTAATGCAATCTTGTATGTTACCATTTTTAAGTGTTACAATTCTTGTCTCACTACTAAACTTGTGTGTGAAAAAAATGTGACTGTCATGCTAGATAAAGAGAAATCTGTCTTCAGTTTAACCTGGACCAATGTTAGAGGAGCGATGCCGCAAATAAACCAGCATAAGGGATGGAGGCTTGATGCTGGCCCGTGGCCTAATTACATACAGCACCGAGACTCCGCAGGCAAGTCAACTGCAAGGCTTTTCTTGTATTGGCCTTCAACACTGGAATTCTGGACTTTGATTTGAAATGAATTATTATTGCAATCAATTGATATAAACTTTTTGAAACTGACAAAAATATGAAAACAATGTACCCTAGACTAATGTCTGAGTTTCATTATTTACCGTGTTTTAGGGTAAGTGATGATTCAAATAACAAGATGGCAATCAACGCATCTTCCTCAAGTACTTTCTTCCTTAAACTTAGTTTAGTATGAGCCTTGGACAGTGAAATCCTACGAGATGAATATAAACATGTCAGAAATAACAAATATTGCAGGCATGAATGCAACGTATTGCCCTGTTTCAAGCACTTCTGTAAACTAAAAGTTAACACTGGGGTGGGGTTTTTGCATGCTCCAGCTGTGTAACTTCCACAAGTACTGTGCAGTTATACTTGCCACTGACAGAGTACATATTATTATGAATTACTTTCTTGTACTACAAAAGCAATGGAGCTTGGCATATTATCTATTGCTAATACTTTTTTTGCTTGCATAATATAAAGCTGTGATAATTTAAATCCCATTTTTGTTATTCTAGCTTAATAGTGATAATTGTTTCTTAAATCACTTGGGTTTTGCCTGGCAAAGTTAATTTAATTTTTTTTTTTGCAATATCAATATATAAAATAAATGTTATTCATAAATGGTAAGTAAGATTTCTTGAACTTTTAAAAACTTCAGAATCTTGTATAGATTTTTATTTAACAAGCTTTTGAGCAGGTTAGCACAATTTCTATTTGAAACATGGATGTGTTTCCCTTACTATGAAAAGTAGGACATACAGAATTTTTAGTGCAGATGCTGATAATATTGATCCATGAATAGAATCTCTTCTCACTCTGCGACTTGCAACATAGTAGCCCTGAATGAGGGTTTCTGCTTCTGAACTCAGTTCAACATGAAGATTCTTAGCAAACAAAATAAACTAGAGAGAGTATACATTTTAACTGTAAAAATAAAGAATTTACATTTTCCACATCTTTTAACATACCAGTGGCATAGTAATATAGTTTGGAAAATAATATTCTACCAAGAGTGTTTATAAAGACAGCTGTCACCATTCAGCTATGTGTAAGGATAAATCTCAGATATTGAACAGAATCATCTGTTAATTATACTAGAGAGATTGGCAGTCTATTTAGAATGGAATAGTAACTTTTACTACTGACTGTAAACTATTCTTGTCAAAAGTAGGCATTGGAGATCTCATATGAATGTTAACCTAGTATGTTTTTCAGAAACAAAATCAAATGGAATTTATTATACTTACCTTTTTAAAGAACTGAAGCTAATTTTATCAATGATCCTATTAGTGCTACTGGGAATACGGGTGGGGGGAAAGGGTAGGAAGCGAGCATTAACATGTTTAAAAATACACAATCAGAATGTGCAGACAGAACATTCTGATTCCAGAAACAGTAGGATATTCCCGAGTATAACGCATTTCTGAATCATTGGGTAGTATCTGTTACCTCCTCATAGTCCTGCATTCTGAACTGCTGTGAGACTTTGTACAGCATGGCTTCAGGATTAATGGCTTTTTTCAAGATATGATGCACAAGAGGAGAAGATAGTAGACATAAAGGAAACTCATTGTATATCAAAAGCCCAAAACCATCTAGAAGGTTAGGTGGAATCAAACTCGTGTCCTAAGGAGAAGACCCAGAGAAAGAAAACAATTTAGTTTGACCTTTTGACTTGCAGAAACATTGCAGTGTTTTCAGTCTGAAATGTTCACTATACATATATATTGTTCTGCAAGATTATCTAATGAATTAGCTACAAATATATGCAGTAAAATTTTGTTGCAGGAGTAGTTATCAAAGGCTATTTTGAATAAAGTAAATGATACCTACTTTGGGAAAGCTAGCTCATTTTAGAAGATAACTTGATTCAAAGTCACTTAAGTTGTGACTTGGGAAATACTAGCAAATTAGAGTGTTTTCAAAATTTTATAAATTGAAATAACCATAAACACAACTGACTGCTGTAGTACAGTTACTGTCATAACAAGGCACATGCTTTACCATCTGTCCAATTAAAAAGTTATCCTTTTGTATATGTTTCTTTGAGGAAGAATCCACATCTACGAAAGACCAAAAATTGGTCTGAACTGAAATTGTAACTTGTTGGTCAGCCTCTTCTCCATACTTCTTCCCAGGAATGAACACTGTTGTTGTTCTGCTCTCTAGCACTAGGATGGGACAAAATATGTCAATGATGTAATTGATCTAGTTTATACATTCTAGTCCCACACATACTGTCTGAAACCAGTCACTTTTTTGCATGAGTCTGGCATTTTCACACCAGCAGCTGACTGCGTATGTGAGTGCCTAAATCCTAGGATTTGTGATCTAGCTTTCCACTTATGTTGCTGTCTAGCAATTGTTTTGTCAATCAATGCATCTCTGTAGCGTAGCCTGTGTAGCAAGCATAAGCTTATAGAACCTTGGCTTCTTTGTCCTTGTTTCTTATGCAGACTTGTTAAAAATAGTTAACAGATTTTCACAGCATTTGAAGATCAAACCTAGCCATGAATTTGCATGTTTGTTTTGTCCTGTCCCCTCATCTATTAGTAGATGTGAGATTACCGGACTGTAGAAGTTCAAGTTTATCCTTTTTATATGAAGATAAGTCTCCTATATAACAGATACCACCCTTAGCCAGCACAGCACTGCAAGCTTGAACACTAGCACTTCCAGTTCCGTGTTTATCTTTGGACACAGAAGGAAAAATTTCACTAGAAGGTGGGTGTCGTATGCCATGAGGCAGAAGACATATGCTGTAATTCAGTAGCCTAGAGGATTAAATAATTGTCAGTCATAAATTGTTAAATTATGGTTCAGTTTTTCAAAACTTAAACAACTTAATACTATGCTTAATACTTTATAGTGCTATTTATATATATTAAGACTCACTTAGAAACAACAACAGAACCCTTAACATAAAACCAGTGTCAAAACCAAATGTTTTAAGTAACTGAATACAAAGGTAGAAGTTTGAGCTTTCTCGCCAACAGCTGCCAAGAGGACTGTATTGCTTATGGATTTAACATATGAGGCGAATCAGGGGTTGCAACAGAAGTAATTCCTGGGAGGTCAAAGAAGTCTCATAATTTAACTCCATATTGTTTACTCCTGTTCCTATTCTAGAGAAATTTTTCCAGCAATTTAAAAGGGTAGGGGATTAGCAATCCTGGCCATCCAGGAAAAATGAAAATGCTGAGAATTTGCAAGCTCTGTTTGCCTGGATTACCCCCCTGCTTCCCAGTTCTTTTTGAGAAACTGAATATAGAATTTATTTTTCATGCCCTGTACTGTGTTCCTTGGCACGAAGAGATTGCAAATTGTCTGCCTGGTTCCATGATCAAAGGCACCTAATGATTTTAAGATGTCAGAGTGTGATTTATTCTACTATTAATAACTGTGAGAAAATAAGTATTAATAAATAAGCTATTATGCCAATAGATACATGATGTAGCAAATGCCCATTTTGACAGGCTGCTGACAATACAATACTACGTGCACATGCAAGACAGTACAAATGACAGTACTGACCAAGATCTACAGTGTGCAACTGTTGTAATATTAACCAGATGCTTTGATTCTCAAAACACTCTGAGGTCTTATGATTTCTCTTACGAAATTTTACTCGGGGGGGGAAAAAAATCCTGCAGCCCACAGTTTTGAACTAATTTCTACAGCTAAATTTTGAAATGGTTAAGTAAAGTATTTTTTTTTTTCACAACAAAATACTAATGAATTTGTTGAAGAACTCTCAAATGAAAATAAAATCCATGACACTTTGAGAGAACTTTAAAAAAAAATAAAAATGAAGCCTTGTTTTGAGTTGGAGAAGGAGAAAGTAGTTTTCGTTTAAATTAGTGTAAATTTAAAGCTATGCATATTGTATTTTCTGCAGCGTATGTGAAAATGTGTTAACAGTTTATAGTTGTATGAAGAGGTAAATACATAAAATGCATAAATACAAAATATGATTTTGTTAAAGGCAACAACAGCTGGATTTATGACCTCTGTGTAAAGATGTACATTACTACTTATACCTTATCAGTATAAAAACGTGATAAAAACGGAAATATCTATTTACACACTGCTTATTAACTGAAAATAATGATAGCTGGGAAGTGGTGATGAAAAGGCTCAAAGTGACATAAGATTTGAAAAGTAGAGCCCTCTGCTTTTATCATTACCAGCTTCTGGGACAGTCTTCAGTTTTGAATTTCAGAGCATGTTTTGTTTAAGCTCTGCTAAACAGTGCTGGAGTTAAAATCTTACTGAGATCATTATGAGAATGTTAAGGTGTTTTATTAGTGAAGTTCTGATCTAGATCTATCACTTGAAAGAAATAAAAATGTCACAGGTATAAAAATTAGGTATTTTTACTAAGTTGCAGGCCTGTATATTCTTTTAAAATATAGTCTCTTTAGCCTTTCATGTAAGACCGATCCCATTATCTTTAAAGATACTCATGTTTTTAATTCTAATTTACATGAAAAATAAGGAATCTCTTTACCTATCAATTACTAGTGTGTCGCTTGTCACAATCAACAGATCCAGATAATCTGCATTTTCTTTTTCACATGTCTGTACTAGACTCAGCAATATTGCGAGTTTCAGAGTATTGTAAGTGCCTGGTGGGACAACTTGGGAAGCAAAGATATTGGCAAGGATGGCTGTAAACCTCCAGCATGAGCCTGAAGTCAGTGAGAGCAGATACTTAAAGTTGTCACTGACAAAAGAAGGACCTAGAGAAAACAAAGTACAGGTTAACAAACACTTCATAAGAGAGCTATGCAGATATATTAGAACAAATTGCCATTCTAGTTTTGATACAGATCATACAAAGAACTTATACGTTTATGTTTTGAGCATAAATTCAGAATGTAATCATCTGACACTATTAATTTTACTACCAAAAAGGTGGCAGACATGATCTGCTAACACTGATGAATAAGAAAGGAATAACAAATTGAAATATCAGGTTAATTTAATGTATGATTTCAAAGTATCCTTCCAATGGATAGGAGAAGTTGGAAGGAGAAGTTGAAGAACTGTGGGAAATAATTATGTAGTTTCCCAATGCATGGAAAGTGGGCAAAAGAAGATATTCTAAAATGACAGTAAGTACACATTTCAGACTGTAAGAGGAAAGTCCCAGAATGGTTTTGTTATCTGCACCTCTAGGTAATACAAAACTACCAATTCTCAATATTTTTTCCTAGGTTTTCCAACTTTTTTAGTCAATTTTTAATTGACCTTTCTTACCATTTGGTTTACAGAGCTGTACGCTATTGACTTCTATACATGCTGTAGCTTGTAAGCCATTTTGTACACAAGCTGGAATTCCTATGATCTTGTAGTGGTTTCCAATTTTCATTTTATTGGCCAGTTCATCTGGAAATTAAAAAAAAAAGAGGAGGGGAGGGAAGAAGCAGCTGCAGATGTGTTAGTGCATAAAACCAGTTTTAAAACCATGGTCAGAAAGCTTTTCACATTCTGAACTGTTTGATTTTGTGATTTAGTTACAGAAAACAACAGCTGGATGCCAGGTTCACCATAATAGACTAGAATAAAATGAAGCATATAGTTCAAATCAATTAGCACAAAAAGTAAGGGAGGAAAAGTAGATCCCTGATAAAGAAAATGGATTATGCATTTAGTTCTGCATTGAGAAGAAAATGGCCAGCTGTTTGCCAGTATGCGTTCCTAGTCTGAAACTTGTGGTGACACCATTATCAGTTATTGTCCTATAAAATGTCAGAGAAAAAAATACACAACAAAAAGCAGATTCAAATTGAACAGATTTCAAAAAGACACAAAATAGCTATGAATCTCAGCTGTGAGACCCTCATTGATCACTGAAGCCAGTGGAAATTTAGTGCATGCACAACTCATGGATTCTGTTTAGTACAATACATGCATAGTGTAAGTTTTTAAGTGTTTCTCATTATCTTGGAGCTACTTAGTTTTCAAAAATGAACAATATAATTCCATAGGAATTATTTTAATTTTATTTTATTTTAATTATTTATTTTCATTTTATTTTAATTTAATTTAATTTTAAGAGAATTAATAGAAGTACATTGGTGAGTTGTGATTTTAGTTGGATATTCACAGTAGAAATCATTTAATGTTTGCAATGGAATGTAGAGGTAGTAGAAGCCAAGAATCCTGATGGAATGTGGAAAACAGCTAGACTGAGGAAGGATGTTAAAAATGCATGGAGTTAGTACAAAACACTATGACCAAAGGAAGTAGAAGGGAGGAAAAAACAAGCGACAGTGATAATGCAGAGCTTGCCAGGAGATTTTATTTAAATTAAGGTATAAAAGTGAACATAACAGTTTTCCCATGTGCACTCTTCAATCACCTGTGTATACTGTTTAGTCACCTAGCTAATTTTATGTATTTTCCCCCTAATTTTATTAAATAACTGCAATATAAAAATAAAATAGTACTTTCACCATTTTATCCAGATAAATGGACCTATAAGGAAAATGCAAGGGATTATTACAGTTCAATTCTAAAACATTTTTGACAAACCTCCAAAATTCAGCTTACCTCTCAAGAAAACTGTAAATGTCTGAATCCTAAAATGTGATTTATCATTGGAATATCCTTTCAAAGCATTAAGAACTTTTGCATCAATCATTTCGACTATTTGTTTATCTTTCAAAATAAAGACAAGGAAGAGGTTAGTTCTCTTGAAAACAATACAGTTTTTTTTATGACTGGCATATTTGAGGGATTTTTACATTTAATCATTTTGTTTACTTATTGTGTAACAGAAGTAGGAAAGTAGCAGATCTAAAAATAGAACTACATAGATCCTACCACCAAGTACTCTAAATTTCATGTCTTCTTGCAGTGGTGAAGAACACAAGCTACACACAAAATCATTCCTCACTGTGGCAGATTCTGTAGCTCCAGGCAGATGCACTCTTATGTATCTAAACCCTATAAATAAATAAATAAGTAACCAAACATTTAAGATGAGGACATGGCTTTAACTTTAAATTTCCCATTAAGCATGTAAGTGATTAAAATACTGCAGAGTGAAATTCCAGATTTATCATGTGCTTCTTCAGAAGAGCCTTATGTTCATGTACTGTGCTTCCACCAAAATGATCTGTATAATTTATTACAGGTTGACCACAAGATGGCAGAATTTCCTACTGGACATTCCCAAGCAGAACAGCTCGGCCTGGATTTCTGAGCAGCAGGGAGCTAGCGACTGCCGCTTCTGCCTTGCGTGGAAATGACCGGGGATACGGCTTTTCATTACTAGAGGTGCAGGCCCTCATAAGGACATCATTATGATTTATTCTGCAGTCTCCTAACTTTGGGATTTCACTTTTATAATTTTATGGTCTTTGTTACAGGAAGCAGCAAACAACACAGCCCTAAAAGTACTTGAGGCCAAATCCCGCAATGATACAAGTACTTCAGTAGTATTACTCAAAGAAGTAGTTCCACAGAAATTGGCTACCCATTAAGCAAACTTGTTCTATGCTAGAGGCTTTTGCCAGTCACTAAAGCATACTGTTCTGCTGTATTTTCATATAAAAAGAAACACAGTTTCCAAGAAAAAAAAAAGTATTCTGCTAGTTCAGCTTCTCTTCTTTCAGGTAATTTATTAGATTGTATTTGCTACATATCTTTTCTCATATAAATTATTTTCAGCATTAGGATAATGGATTCCTAGTGTAGGTATGCTCCTAAAGCCTTTAATAATGCTGAGCAACTACTGGCAAGGTCCACTGCTTTCAATTAATAAAAATCATGCTGTGCTCATTACCAAAATGTCTGCATAATAAGACTGCATAGCAACATGCCTTTCATGCTAGGTTTTTAATCTCTGTTATCAAAATTATTTAAAAACTTTTGAAATAGTACTGATTTTTTTCTACCTTCAGAAAATGGACAAGTTTCCTCAGTACAAAGAAATCTTGCTCCTTGTGTGTATTTTGTGACAGTTCCCATTGCAATCGCTATTCCTTCAGACATATAAAATCTTTGAGACGTGTAATTAAAGGGAAATGCTGACAGACTCAGAATATAACTTGGTAAAGGCGGCAAATGTGTTGGTTTCAGCAGTATACAGATCTAATGAGATAAAATTACATTAATAATGTAAAAATACTTTTTTATTTTAAACTGCTTTACTTACATGGACAAACACATAATGTGATATATAGCTATTAGAAAAAAAATCCAGAAATGCATAAAATGTAAGAGTAATGAGGTTTCATATTATCTCAAAATTCTTGCAATATGGTTGGGTGAGACTTCCAGCTATTTTTAATTACAAATAATACTACAACCAAAATGCAAATGAAAACCGAAAAGTTAATACAACAATTATATTTGTTAATACTTCACCATACTTAAAAGATGTAAAATCTAAATGGAGGAGAACAATGCAGACTCACCTGGGCCTCTGTCTCCAGTTGTTCAATTAATGATAATGTCTTAATAGCTATGAAACATACCTGTGATTGAAAAATAACTTCATTTTAGAAAGGAAAACCTAGCTAAAATACAGAAGATGTACTATTGCCTACTCTTGTCTATAAGTATATACTTACTGACTGAAAAATCTGTGCAGCTTGTAAGGGCTTATGAAGAATGTAGTTTCCAAGAGTTGCATCTAATTCAGCAATATCAGAAGGATTTATTGAAATAATGAAACGATAAACAGCATAATTTTGTTTTGAGTCTGTAGGAGCAAAAAATATCCTAAATAAAAATAATAGATTTTTTTGTAACATTATGTTATCAATTTAACAGACTATCTATTGAGTGAGTAATACCATTGTATTTTTTGCAATCGTGCACAAATTTCTGAAGGCCACCACTTCTGTCAAGGTAAACAAGGGCAATTTCCCTCATTTTCTGTATTTCCTGCGGCATCTTCCAAGAAAGATCTTTGCGCTCTTTATCAAAATGTTGGAATAAACTGTGAAGAAACCATGTTAGAACTGTCCATGCTACAATAATAATAACAAAGCCACACACAATTAAAATAGTCTCTTTTTCAAACTATGCAATTCTTTAAGTTTTTAAAAATTCAGTGGAAATTTCTTTCCAGTGGTTGAAGCATACTACATTCTCAAAGTAAATTCCTGAAGAATACTCCAGTGATTTTTTCCGCAGTGAATTATTTCACTGCCTAATGCCCCAACCCATGAAATTAAACCTTGCATTTAATTTAACCTCCCCTTTATATTTTATAGGTATAATCAGCCTATCGAAAGTCTGAAGAAGTCTGTCATAGCTGTTAAAAGTGTGAAACTGGGCAACATCTTTTCCCTTACTAAAAATTGGACTTTCTACTGTGCTGTTACCATGTGTAGCACCCACTTAAGGTGCTGATCTTGCAAACACTTCTTTCTATCCATGTACACAGAAGATCATTTCTGATTCCCATAGACAAAACTTTCACAACGACATTTTTGGTTTAGAATCTGGTGGTGCTCTTCAGAGCTGTTTTCATTGTGTATTATCCACATCTCCGCATCTTTTTTAAGTAAAATCTCATATCATGAAGCACTACTTTGCTGAATTGAGAGGGAAAATTACTAAGGCCAAAATAGGGTATTTTGTATATACATGTCTGTTTTACTGTCTTACAGATTTTCTTCTACAAAGTGTCCTTTGTCCTCTCTGTAGATGACCAATATGAAATGCGACGTAAGTCTTCAAAAATAGACTTGGCTACCTAGTAAAAGGACAAGACACAGAATTACTGGGCTGATGAGGACGCGAAGCTCATAGCAAATGAAAGATCCCCTGTAGGAGTTCACAGAACTGGATTTGGGAGGACAAAGAGGTCAACACCCGAGAGAGGAGTAACTGGATACCAGTGCAACGCCTGTGCGGCAGCAGTGTAATCCCTGTCATCTGAGAATTGTACCCTGTGGGCTGGCAGCAGTGCTTAGTGCCTCACGTATCAAATTTTAACCACAAAACGAAAGAGAATTTATAGTAGAGATTTTTTTATTCCCGCCCTCCTGGCTTCCAGCTCCTGCCACCAGCACCCCTTCCTCACAAACCTCGCCGCTGCTCTCCCCAAAATACTCCCCGGGCTTCCTGCACACCCCTGTTCAGCACTGCTGTGCCGGCACTGGGGCCCACACCTCAGCGGGGGGGGACGGACCGTGACACCCCCTCCCTGTGAGGCCACGGGTGGGCCCGCAGGACAGGGGCACAGGACCATTTACGAGGCGGTACCGAGGGGCTCGACAGCCGCAGGACGGGGCTGCCGGTCCCTCTCCCTCAGGCCGCCACCCACCGCCCCCCGTGGGCGGGCCCAGGGACAGCCGTGGCCCCGCGGCGCCGAGCGGCCCAGGCGGGAAAGTGCCACAGCCGCGCCCGCCCGGTCCCGCCGCTCTAGGACACCGCACCCCCCCCCCCGTAAAGCCAAAACCCAGCCCCTCCCCCCTTTAGCACCCAGCTACTGTGGGGTTCCCTGCCTTCACTTCACCATGGCACACGAAAAGGTGTACTGACTACTACTAAAAGGCACACGAAAAGGTGTACTACTACTGACTACTTGTACTAGCAAGCACTAAAACCCAACACGTTTGTAAAGCCATTTTCTCTCTTTTGTTAATAAATATTGCATATTTAACTGCCACCTTTCACATGCCAGCCCTCTGCAAGCTTATGGCCCACGACAGCACTGCTAAACTGTTTTTTTTTTCTATTTCAGATCATTTTTTACAATTGCCGTGCATGTCAGTCAATCTTCTTTTCTCTCTCTACCCAGGCCAGAGCCGGAGAGCACACAGGCGGCCCTGTTCCCGTGCTTGCACAGCACCATGAGAGGGCCTAGGCCTCATGGGGCTCGGATGCACCCCTCCAGACGGGGAGGAACAATCCCCTTGTGCTACACACAGGCACAACCCCCTGCACTAGTCACAAAGGCAGCTTTTTTTTACCCCCCTTTATTACATATCTGCCAAAACAGGAAGAGAGTACACAGGTGGTTCCTGTGCAGGTTCTCTGACAAGGTCCTGCCCAGGCTTTACCACAACCCGTGCTCCAGATGTCACCTTCCAGCTCAGCACTGCGTGAAGGAGCTGCTATGCTCTGCACCTCGCTGTATCGCTTTGAAAACCAGCATCATGAAATGCACCGAGATGCAGAACAAGAGCACTAGATATGGAAGTGCTGTGAGGCGTTGCTGGCTGATGTTGTATCATCAGAAGTCCTGATCTGACCAAGGCATTTCACAACATGAGCTTACAGTAGAAGAAACAAAGACAACATAAGTATTGCAAGTGATATGTTTAACACATTTACACTTTGGCAAAAAAAGCGGAGCCTGGTGAAAGGAAAGAATTAAGCTCCCAGAAATCTTCAACTAACACTGATGTATTTAGGAAAAAAAAAAAAAAAAAAAGGAAAGCCACCCCAAATTTGTACAAAAAAACCCCAAACAAACCAACAATTCCCCCCACCCTGTCAGGGAGCTACATATAGACATCTCAGAAATACAACACAAAGAAACTAGAAGGGGTGCTAGCTCCCACAGCAACAACTTCTGAAGCATCTCTTCTTCCCATTTCTCTACAGTACTGTACTTCCTTGCCATAAAGACAAGGTAGTTACAGTAGCCCACAATAATTTCAGGAGTATACAGAGTAAAAATTGCATTGTAACTGCAAGAACAGGAATCATGTAGTTGTTGGTGGTCCTGAACAGCTGCATAGCTATTTCAAAACCTCCCACTGAAGTTTCAAAACCTTTCACTGAGCAGCACTATGGAAAACAAACACCAAGCCACCACTCTGCTCCCACAAACTATACAGTTCCTTCCTTCCATGCCAGTGTCACTTCCTACTTCTCTTACCCAACCAGTCCTTCCAACACCTTTTGTAGCAACTGCTCAGCATCACTTAAGCACTATGCTGGAGATAGTGCTACAGGAGATAAGCAAGGAATCCCATTTTGTTTCCCACTTGTCTAATGTTTCCCTGTTGACACATTACTTTCAAAAGAATTATGATCTGATACACTGTTTTCCGCAAGGGTTATCACAGAATGGTTTGGGTTAGAAAGAACCTCTGGACTCTCTCCAACAGGTCCAGGTCTTTTTTATGTTAGGGGCCCCACAGCTGAACACAGTACTCCAGGTGGGGGTCTCACAAGAGCAGAGTTCTTGATTTTTAACTAATCTTGATGCAACATCGCATTTCTCTTAGCTAGTTTTTATTTTGTCAAAAGTGAGATGATTTAGGCATTGAAATTTGTCTAACATTTAACTCTGGCTCATCAGTGTCTTATCAGACTTCTCTCAAATCAAGACATTTAACTGAATGTATTTATGAACAAAAAAACAGAACAGTTTTGAAGTAACAGACAAAAATAAGTTGTTATTTACAAGTTTTATATATATATCCATATATAATAAAACTACTACTGTGATAGGCCTTTATACACTGTAACTACAGTCAATTTTTGCATTAAAAAAATTTCCTTAAACAGAAATTGTTCAGAATTATCAGTTTGTCCATACATGTGCATGTTATGAGAAATACAACAGCTTTTCACATTTTAAAAATTACCAGCATTAATTTACATTTTTTCTCCCCTTATATCAAGTGAAGATTTAAAAATGGTGCAAACTGGAACACAAAGACAAGTAGCCATGAATGCTGAAATACAATCAATTTGGAACTTTTAGTGTTTCTTACTATAAATCCATGAGAAAAATCCCTAATATTTGGCATGATCCCCTTACCACCTACCCCTAAAAGGTCAAAGCAAGGTAGCCTTTCAAAGTAACGGTGATTATTGCATGTTATCTCTTTGGAAAAGCAAGAGTTTTAACCAAAAAATATTTGTAATGTAGTTGGAATATAGATGTATATATCTCAGGGAGGAAAGAAAAGTAGAACACATGATCAGTAATGTTATCAAATCAATCCAGTTAACTTGTTCCATCCTTGCTTTGAGTAATCCCCCATACCTCAGATAATCTAGTTGAGTGAATGGGTACTTCAGCAAGCACAAGAGAAACAATCCAGTTTTACATGACCAACTTTTCATTCTGCAGAAGTCCTTTAAGAATCTTGGTCTGAGTTTATATTGACCCCTTATATAAGTGCTGACAGGTAAATTAACATATATTTCAAACTGATATAACAGGAAAAACATTTACCTTTTTTAAACCAGGATATACAAAAGACAATTTGCATAGTTACAATATAAGCACAAAGTCACTGTAAATAGGTACAAAAGCATTTATAAATTTACTAACCTCGCTGCTGTTTGTGCCAGCCAAATCTTAGTTAAGTATGAATGTAAACTTGAAGGGATTGAGTAGAACAGTCAGTGTTTTTGCTTAAAAAATATGTAGAGAACGCTTTTTAAAGGTTTTAAAAAATATTTTCTGCAGCAGGAACAAACAATTTCATACCCCAAAGAAAGCCATTCAAGATGCCCAAGCTCCTCCTATACAGCAGACAAAATTTGTTCATAGGTTTCAAACCTACATACAAAATGAGGCACTAGTTATGCTATTTTGGAATGTGTCCATAACCCTAACATTTCAGTTCACCCCAAGTCTTCCAAAACACTGTTGGCTTCTAACTTCCTACGAAAACATATCTTCAGAAGGTGGTGCATAAGAAAATCCAACAAATGCATCATCCGCCTCTAGGACACTTGCATTCACAATGTTGTAATCGGAAGAAACGCAAACTGAGTACGGGACCATTTCTTCTGTAAACACTGCATCAAAATTCCCAATATCATCTGGTCCAACCTAGAAAACAGAAGGATCTATCAATTGTCATATTAATACTGTGTTTTAAACTTGTGCTAGTCTTCTAGATGTCACATGTAACTCTTGACACTGTCTACTTTGTCATCTTTCCTACTTAAGCACAGGAAATTTAAGGAAGCACACCACAGCATCCCTAAAAGCAGCTATTAAAAGCCTGCTTGCTTCTTTTAGCCTGGAGTTCAAGCCAAAGCCTACACACCTTTATGATCTGATAAACCCAAGAAATATGAAGAAGTATCTCCTCCTTAAGTGACTGTTAGGGAGATGCAAAAACTACAAAAAAACAGCAAGTCAGTCTTTTGGAAAGTCTTCAAATAAAAAAGGCTATCTGTATTTTCTTTGGTATTCAGACCCCACAAAAATTGACAGTATTTTGACAGGAATGAGCAGAGGAAACAGTGATATGTCAAACTGAGTTTTAAGTTAAAACTGCTCGAAAGTGTTACTGGTCAAAAGGCCAGTCAGCACTGGGAGGTTCCCGTTCTTCATCATTCTGAAACAAACATTCTTTGCAAATTGAAGGCAGAAATTTGGCTGGTACAAACTAAAACAGCACCAGGCACCTACCACATTAGGGTTAAATGGTGGCGGAATCTTCTTCTGAAGAAGATCAGTCCAGCTGAGAGATTCAAAGAATGGGTGCTTTTGAATTTCAAGCTGCAGTAAGGAACAAAGATTTCACATATTTCAGAAATCCATCCTGTGCATCATAGTAAATACTACTTCAGACTGCATGCACATAAGGAAGTCCTTCATCAGTTTATGTATTCACAGTTTACTTTGCAATAAAAGCTGTACTTGCTAAAAACAGCAAATAAAATCTGTTAACCTCCCTCTACAAACTGGTTTCAAGATCGTATTTTCTGCTTTTATATCTTAAAATCAATGACCTTAAAGTCTACCACAGAGCAAGAATGTTTTCCGTTAGTAACTCTGCTCTTGCCTTACAAGTTTTAGTAGTTTTTGTAAAGCAGATAATTGTCTGAGAAGTGGCTGTTTCAAAAACTCTGCAATACATTTACTGGTTACGAAGTGGCAAACAGCTATGTTAAATCCTACCATCCTTTTATCTTGCTCCACACTGTGAGAAAGTATGATGTCATAGTCTGAATGCTCTGTTACAAGGTGCACAGACTACTAAACCTTAAGGCTGCAAACAGAAGGCAACGACAATCTCACAATTAATGGATGAAAGAACTCCTTCTAGATCATTCCTCATCACACAGTTCTGAAGACATCTATACTTTCTCACATCACCTTCTTGTAAACAAAGTTTTTTGTTGTCATACTGGGTAAACATTTGCCCTTTTAAGGCTAGAAAATGCTGTTTGCATGGTAATAGTGTTCCTCTTTATCTGAAGGCTCTTTTTCACATAGTTAGTTAAACTGACATTACCAGAAAATAACCTTTTGATTATTTCTCAGTTTTACTACAAACAGTGAAACCTACCTTAGTACACCTTAGTGACTACTACACCAGAAATTGCATTTCCTTTGCTGGCAGCTACAGCAGCAACCAAGCTCAAAATATTTATATCCTGTGACAATCATCTCCCATTCCCAACAACTTTAAGGGATTGACTACATTGGTGTCTTTAATGAAGAAACAAAAAGGAAGAAAACAGAGACAGACATATCAGAGCAATCTCTACCTCCAACTATTAAACCTGTGCTGTGTACCTAAATTTGGTGATGTTCCTTTAAATTAAATAGGGCTTGATAAATTAGGACATTACATACAAAATCTTCCCTTGCTCCAAGTCTGCTTTGCCGATCTTTCTCCAAAAGTTCTTCCAGAATAGACCAGGCTGTAAGACTGATTCCTGGGCGCAAAACTAGAGGTTTATGAAGAATATTCTCATACATCTCAGCAACATCACGGCAGTAAAAAGGAGGCTAAAAAACAGAAGTTATACATTAATTTGCAGCCACTTGTGACATTGTTTCATATGCATTGAACAGTAAATGACTGTTTTGTGTAAGAAATACAAACTGCTAGCAGTGAAGAATAAATCTACCTCTTATACACTGCTAACTTCTAATTCAGTCATCACCATTGCCAGATCTTTACACTTGATAGCTTCTCCACCCACCTGCTCTTCTCATAACATGTTCGCACACTTATAAGTGGCCAAAGATGCCATTCAGCTTCAAAGCTCCCATTGAACTTGCTCAAAAAGAACAGGAGAGTGGAAAAACAAATCTATCTCCCTATTTAAGGTCCTATGGGAGGAGATAAAACTCAAGAAAACCAACAGAACAGATTGTTACTGGATTGATTACATATGAGTAGAAGAATCATTGTAAGATTTTTTTGTTTTAATGCTGCATCACGAGCTGGGATGAGCTAACAAATTCTGGGAGACCTAAGTAAAAAAAATTAATTTTATTTATTCCAGTATTTAGCAAAATTTCACTATTAGCTGGGTTTTTTCACTAGGTATTACCACTGTTGATTTGGTTTAGTCTCACATTTATTCAAAGTGTTGACTACTCGTCTTCATTGGAGTTGATGTGCAGCATTTACTTGAAAGCAAAACTTCAGACATCAAGAGGCAATGCAAAATCCAAAAGAGAAAAACAGGTGCTATGTTAAGTATGAGACAAACTATTCATCCATTTAAGTGGAGTATTTAAATATTTTGAAAAAGTCATTTTTAACAACACTCCAGGGTTACTTCACGTAAAAGAGGTGGGAGGGGGGAACAACCCCTGCCCCCACATATTAAGTACATACCAGCCCATAAAGCATTTCATAAAGAACTGCACCAAGGCACCACCAGTCTACTGTGTTGTCATAGGGCTGCTTCTTAATGACTTCTGGTGCAAGATACTAAAATTAAAAAAAAAAAAAAAAAAAGTATTTTAGAGCATTAGGATAGCAAGAATAAAATCTAGGTTTTAGTCACATCACAATAAACACCTTCAGGACAAGTTGCTTCATACCAATTGTTAAGACTATTAAGTATTTATCTTGTTCTTGAACAAACCTGGCAAATACTTCATCACCATCTGGTCATTTACCAAGTAGGACAGCTGTTTTCCCAACTGAAACAATACTTTCCACATACTATTGTTTTGACAAACTACTTTGCCACCTCCATTATGAAACTTGTTTTACATTTCAGATAGGTTGCTGCACTCTTTCAGAGGCAACATCTCTCAGCAAGCTGACAATTAGCCATGCCTATTCTGTCATCCTCAGCCTGTATGCTCCCCATCCAGTACATAAAAATGGAAGATCTTAATTCTGCTTCAAATCTATCATTACTGAGAAATTGTATGACCTATATTAAGTTTCACTGTAAATCTTGATGATGGCATGAGTTCTGAGTTGCTAAATTAAGAGATTTTTGTCAAAGAGGTATCACGTGACCAATCTGTGATAAACATCCAATACCATCAAATGCTGAATGACAACACTAAGTCGTTTCCATCTGCCTTGAAAGAAATCTACTCAGCATCTCAGAGCTTACTGACACTACACCAAAAGGACAGCCGCTTCATAATATGAGTCTACTATTTGTGAATATGCAGTATAAAATCCATAAATAATATCCATCATCATCTCAATCCTTATCTACAGTACACACAGTTTCTAAACTCTCAGAACAAGAGGATGTCACTGCTATCATTCTAGTATCCAAATTCTGAAATTTAATTTACAATAGATGATAGCTTTGTCAGACAAGGCACAGTTGAATTAGATCGGTACTTCTCAAACTTCCTGTATGTGTGAGTGCCCTGTAACTAATTTGCCTACAAATGCCCCTACAAAAGCATGAAAAGCAATTGAAGTACTTTGAAATCAACTACTTCAGCTTTTTTTAACTTTTCACAACCTCCTTTGAGCTTTTTAGGTGTTGGAACTCACCAAGTCATCCAACTCAGTGTTTAGAAACACTAAGAAGATCATTACACTTTTAGCAGGATTAGGAATCTGAATCTTGGATTAGAAAGGCTAATAGATAACTGCTATGTTTAGTCTTGACATTTAAGAACTCAAAGTAACAGCATTAGCAACCTCTTACGTTGCAATTCACGCAAGTCCAAGGTAAATGTGAAAACAACCTCTGAACACGAGGAAAAAAAAACATACAGCTTTTCTCAAACAGATCCAAAACTACTAGTGTTCTATATATTGTCCTTTGACTTTTCAAAAATATTCAAGAAATATTGTTTCAGCTCACATTTACCACTCAACTTCATGGATTCCTACTCTGATTATAATAAGTTGTCATATCATGCCACCTGCCTTTTTTTTTTTTGAGTTTTAGCTAATTTATATGCCTTACTCATCCTTCACTGCCTTCAAAGGCCTTTTCTGTAATTTAAAGTATGTTTATCAAACTATCAAAGCCACTAATCCTAGCATTTCAGTGAATCCCTCATACGTGTTCCAAGACTTCCAGATTCTGAGTTTTCCAGTGTAGTTTTCTCAGTAAAAAGAGACAATAGAGTTCAATAAACTCAGCCAGCACGTTCAAAGTTTCATTCATATGCAAAATTTGCTCAAGAAGCCTACTGAAAAGCAGTAGCAGGATATGGTAAGCAGATTCATATTGCAAATCTGTTGCAGCTCTTACACAAGCTAACTATCCTGTGCCTAGCCAGTGGCCAGGACACGTGGGAGGAAACAATGTTTGAAAAAGGATGGGGCAAAGAGAAGAAGGAAGAGATGAGTTATGGGGATGTGGGCAATATGTAGGAGACACTACATATTAGTAAAAAGGACAAAGAACAGATCTGCAGGAAGCTTAGTTTTGGTTTGGTTTCATGGAAGAGCTTGTTAAAAAAGTGCAACAAGAGAATATGTACTCCAACAGTACAAAAGAGAATATCTGATCTTCCAGCTACACAAACACTAATAGTCAACAGTCATTAATTACTAGCCAAAAAAACATGAAAGTTGTCAACATACTTCTGGTGTCCCACAAAAAGTTGCAGTGGTATCAGAACTCGCAATCCCTTCTTTACAAAGTCCAAAGTCTGTCAAGACAACATGACCCTGTTTGAGAAAAGAGTAGTATTTTATTAACAGAACATGCTCAACATGTGGCTACACATAGGTGTCAATTTTGCGAGAGAACACAGAAAACCAAGAACAATATGGCATACTTACTAGTGAATCTAGGAGAATGTTCTCTGGCTTTAAATCCCTGTATTTAAAAGAAAAAAAACCTATTAGTTCAAAACAGCAGTCACTAACACAAGAATTTCAGAGGCAAGGACTTCTTCAGCATACATCATTAAGTTTCGGTTAAATTGTTATGCTCAAAGTTCCCATAAGACTATTTCACACAGTGGTTTTTATTCAGTAATTTGTCCTATGTTGAACTTCTGCAGGACATTTAAGAAACTTACCTGTACACTATATTTATGGAGTGCAAGTAGCCCAGTGCACTGGCTATTTCAGCAGCATAAAATCTGGCTCTGTGCTCAGGAAAGGAACGCTCTCTTTGTAAGTGAAAGAACAGCTGTGAATATGCAAATAGTAAGTAAGAACATTATACACAAAAAAATCAGATTAATAATGTGTAATTGTAATAGTAAAAAGTAATTTTATCTAGCTGTCAACTTCTTGGGTTTTTTTAAACATAAAATGAAATAAATTTGGTTTTGGTGCATGACTTTGTCATTCCTTTGCTCTCTTCCTTTGTTTTCTTTAGTAGCTCAGAAACGAATAGGTATCTCACACACATAAGGACGTTCCCCTAAAAACAAGACTAGTCAAAAGGAATTGGAGTAAACCACTAAGCTGTGAACAGAGGTTGGCAAGATTACATCATGCGAGACAGCATCCTAACAGAACACAACTTGGTGACAAATAACTAATCTTCCATTTCTGTGTATGCTTATATTCAAAGTTTTGAATATAGGCATTTATGTAATTGTATTCTAAAATCACCTAGATGTAGATCATTTTGGGAGAGGCATATTCCAAGCTGATCCATGAATTCTCTCAACTACTGAGTGCTGTCTGGCTTCATACAGTTTGAGCAGATACAGAAGTCTAGCCAAAGACTAAATCATAAACATACAGATGAAACTATACTACCCATTCAACTTCTAAAAATTTTAAGAAAACAGAAGTTTTCTGCTTTCTGCCTACAAAGTTTGTGAAAAAATAAAAAGCCATCAGAGCTTTCCAAGCACTTCATTCAGATTTGAAAGCTGTTAGCTGTTTTGAACTGTATTTTAGTTTGCCTGGAAGAGTGCCAAACAAAGTTGTGGCTAGAAATTCAGAGTACAGAAAACCAAGGGTCTGCTAATACCTTCTAAAAAAGATAAGTGTATCAGACAAGAGAAAGGCCCATCTTATCCCAGTTCTAGCACTTAAAGGGGTCAAAACACCAGCTCTAGGAGCATCATAAACACTGACAACAGGCCATGTGAATAAGAACTAACGTATACCCCAGTTCATCTCTTCCTGGTTTATTTGGCATACTTTATACTTGCCTGCATATATCCCACTACAGCAACATAACAGAAGACCTTGACATATGCTGACACAAACTATGTGTTCTTTCAGCTACCAGAATTTTATCACCTATAACAGTATCCTGTCTCATCCTTCTTTCCTGTTCTGCTTTAAGCACCTTTAAGACCTGAAATGTGTGCATTTTACACTAATAAATTACAAAAGTGAAAACAAAGCAAGTGACAAGACATAGATCTTCTTTAAAGCATGTATGCTGGATTCATACAATAATTTTTCACTACACTGTTTTCTTCAATCGCAACTAATTTCCTAGATAGGTCCAGGTATCCAAGTGTCTACAAGACACCTGATTTTCCACAAAACCTTTTGAAATAATAGAAGTAACACTTTATACCCTTCCTATGCATTGGCTATTCAACCACTTTATACATGAGCTACTTGAGCACTCCTGGAAGTACTGGGTACTCTGAAAAGGAACAGGTCCCTAGCTGAAGACAAACTGGTCCAGAAGTATATACAAATATATATAGAGACTTTCTCCATTTCCTTCACAAGTTTTATATCAAGTTACTTAACGGCTCCTCAGATTCAATAGCATTGCTTCAAGGACAAGAATCCTGAGAGTAAGGCTATTTGGCAGTAAGTAATTAGAACATGCAAAGCTACAGAATAATCCAAAATTTCCCAATAACATGAATGTAATAAATTCAGTTGCCAGTTTCCTTCCTTCCACTTTCAAAATACTAGCATTTCAGCTAGTACATGCAAGAGGAAAAGACAGTTTTACATTGTGAAAAACGTCAGCATAAAATTAATTTGTAATAGAAGTACATTTATGTAACTGTAAAATACAGCATTTCTATCTGAAAACCATTAACAAGTTTGGGATTCAAATTGCCGATAAGAAGAGGAAGAAGGTCTGTACACCTATAGAAGTCTGTAATAACAGCAGACAAAGTAATAAGATTTTCAAAACTGGGAAAATACTGATGACGGCTCGTTCTAAAATATTATTTAATTCTTCCCACCTAGAATGAGCAAAATAGAGAGACTCAAATCCAAAACACAACCACCACATACCTCTCCTCCATTAACAAAATCCAGGACAAAGTAAAGCTTTTCTGTTGTTTGGAATGAGTAATGTAATCCAACCAAAAATGGATGCTTCACATTTTTCAAAAGCACATTACGTTCAGCCATAATATGTTTTTGCTGTAAGGAAGTAAAACATCAAGAAGTAAACAGGAATGATTTTGCAATTAAGGGAAAAAAGAAGGGAAGTGGATGGAGAAAGAATATTTCTGTTCACCTCTTTCCTATTAAGAACAACTTTTTTCTGCAGCACTTTGACAGCATAGTATTTCCCATCCAGTTTTCGTTTTGCAAGAAGAACCTGTGAAATTCAAAACAAATGAATAAATGTCATTGTTGCAGTTCACATTCTATTAGTATTATTTTTATAATTTCAGCATAACTGGATAATATTTATGCTGTTTTTTTCACAGTAAAGTTTCTTTGCTTTAATACCGTCAATCAGCAATATAATCACCAATAGAGTGAGCTTACAGTTCAGTAAAATCTGTCACGACAGTGATATAATGAAAGAATGAACTATAACATTTATTTTCCAGGACCTGGAAAATCCTCCAGATCTCTGTCAAGATCAATTTCAGCTGTTTTTGTTAGTTTTAAAAATAATTTAACAGAAAACAACAACTTGAAAAATAACCCAAACCTGAAGGTTTCAAGAGGGATTCTCTGTTGCGTCTTTGTAGAATATCAATATTTAAGCAACTTTTCAACGGGCTGTTGCTCACACTGCTCCACAGCATTAAGGGTTTGACAGACAGTCCATGCCAATGGGAAATACACAGTTTGTACTCCAGCTGTTGCAGAAGCACAAGGGTACCTCCCTTCCTCTCTGGGGGATCCCTATTGCTCTTAACAAGAGAAGAAAACACTCCCTTTTGTTACTTCCAGTAAGTGACCGAGGGAGCCAGCAAGTGCCACACCACAGAAAAAATGGCAGGGCTATAAAGCAGCAGCAACAGAGATACAATAGAACAGTTTATACGCCACCCTAGACTGACACCACTTCCAAAACCTCTGGCCAAGTCTCTAGCCAACAGTCACTATGCATAAGATACCAGCTGGCATCCCTGCACCAGGATAAGACACAGTAGTAATAAAGCTCACCTTGCCAAAGCTGCCTTTCCCAATAACTTTCAGGAAATCAAAGTCTGTTGGTTTAGCACTGAAAGATATTTAGGAAGGAGACAGGTCATATGAGTAGAAATTGCAAGTGTTATAGCTGTACAGCAGTCTAGTGTAGCACTTGAGTTGTAATGTGCGAATGGCCTGTTAGCACTCTCCTTTATTCTTCATTCCACCCAACACCTAGACTTCTGCAGACCACCCCTTGGAGAAAATGGCTCCTCTTCATTTTGCAATTCCATTTTCCTCCAGGAAAGGCATTCAAGTTGCATCATTTGAGTTTATTTTATTGTAAGTTTAAGGTTAAGATGTAAAGGAGAAGCAAAACTGTTATTTTATTCTCCATAGTCTAGTTTCTTGTAATTTTCAAGTCTCCATTCCCCAATGACTTTTCCTGGGGCTAATTTCTCATTTCCAAAGGGCCAAACAGATTCTCAAGCTTACGTGAGGGAAGGAAGGACCAAGTTTGTTATCTGTTCTCTCTTTGCTTATCCTATCTTTCTCTCTATCCATTCCTCCCTCGTTTTAAATTACAGTGTGAGGAGGGAGGACCTAACACCTTCCTCTTCTGTGTGTATGTATGAATTCACCCTCAGTTTTTCCACTTCCCACATCACCACTCCTTTCATTTTTTCCCAGGATTCCCTTGCTTTTCCCTAAATACAATTAAGGGATATTTTTGTCAGCAAAACAATTATTCACTTTTTCAAATTCCAATGGTTACATCAACATACACCTCTCCATTTATTGCCCCTGAAGGTAAGTACTCTTAAATTTCATTTCTTACTGCAATCTATTAAGCATTTCCTCCTGTTAGCCCAGAACAAATCTGTGAGGAAAGCAAAACCAAAATAGCAATCGTCATCTAGATGAGAAAAGCACAGATTCACAAAGAACTGAAAACAGAAACTCCACAGAAGACATCAGAGGAACAAGTTATGACTACAGTAACTAGGTTTGTAGTTTCAACAAGACAAGCTGCTCCTTTCCCATGCATTGAAACAAACTTGTTTTCAGAAACTGTTCACATTCTTAACAGTTGTGGGACCACCCCCAAGACAGAGGTCATCTTTGCTATAGCATCCTTAAGTAAAAGGATAGCAGAGTAACAAAATCTGAAGGTAAAAAGAAAACAAAATTTTAGAAGTGATTGTTTATTTAGCACAGGATTCAATGCTTTGCTTCCTCCCAAGCAGTGCAAATCAACAAATAAAGGCATATAGCCAAGTAACTTTTCTTTCTATTAACAATTACACTCAGTCATTTTTTCATTTTAAAATTAATTTCAATAAAATTTAATTAAAATAAACAAAAATTAAAATTCAATTACATTTTAATTCAATTTAATTGAAACCTACTGAGGATTTCCAGATGGTCCCAGGTTGATATTCTGTGAGGTAGAGTTTAACTGTTGGGAGAGACAAAGAGTTTTATTTTTAATACTTAGTTTTAATTCTTTCTTATATTTCAAACAATATTAATTTCAAAATACTGTACTAATTTGCTCATTCCATACCTCCTTTACCTTGTTACATTAGATTTACAGAGATCTAACATCCAGATTGGGAACTTCCTAAGTTGAAATATGTGGCCATCATCACCTTGTCACAAATTCTTTCTACACACATCAAATTCAAGAACAAAGATAATAAAAGAACTGTGTCCAGACACAAAGGACAAGATTAGGAAGAAAAATTTAAGTGCTTTTCAACAAACACTTTGTTCCTCATCCAAAACTTAACCCTTTCTGTATTTGCTCTAGGAATACATTTTCTACCTTTTGTTCTAAATTTTCCAAGATCTTACCAATGAAATAATTTTAAACCCACACTTTAATGCAAAAGTAATTAAGGAAAGACATGTTACTTTAAGAAAAAATAAAAGTGAATAGTTTCTCCACCCCAAGAAAAACATTACCAATCTTTTCTATTCTGACATTAAAGGTTAACTCAATTCCAGAAATGGCATGAATCTCACCAGTACACACCGAGACAGAATTTGTAAATTCTGGGGAGAGGCAGAAGCCACTGTCATTTAGGTAATTTTTTCCATTTCGTTTTTGATTTAAAAAGCAGTATTTGTACCCTCATTGTGGTTTTGGAATTTCTCAGAGAAGGATAAACTGCATTCAAATGCAAGTAACCGGAGGACAGGCTAGCAGGCATCACAAAACCAATACCCTGACAGCAACACTGGATGTTACTATTCACTAATAAGAGCCAATTACATAACGGTACTGGACAGTTTTAAAGAAGCTACTATGTAAGTTTTAATATTTTTTTTCTTGAGGCCTTGTTTTTGTTCCTTATTGTTCAGTTTCATCACTTACAGTAACTATGAAAAGGTGAATTATCTATCAAAAAGTATACTCCAGGCCACTATGCATTAGCTCCCTGCATATTTTGGAATTTGTTGTGGCATGACACATTATTGATTTTCCACAGAAGGTTTAGATCATTCCACATACTTAAAATACCTTTCAAAGGAGGAGGAAACTGGTATTTTAAATTAGAATTTTGCTGCATGCTCACAGTGCTATCGAGCACTTACAAAAAAAAAAAAAAAAGGAGCAAAGACTGGCATCTTTGGAAGTGAAACTTTCAGAAAACATTAGATCTGCTGTGGATCACACACAAACCAAAATGAGAACTCTTACAACTTTAACAAGGGACTGAATAAGAGAAGAAGTACTAAGATCACATCTGTATGCCAAGAAGTAAGCCACAGAGAAAACAAGCTTAAATATGGCACTTCTGCCTTCTTAGAAATACTCCTTTTTTCAAGCCGCACTGTTTCTGAAGGCTGTAAATTAATTTTCAGATTTCATCTAGCCACATAGTGGCTTTTGTGATAAAAGAAGCTTCAGACCTCACAGAAGAAGTGAAATCAAATCTATCCTTTCTCCTGAGCGACTTTTAGAAAGACTGCATTTTTTCCCCTGAGAGAATTATATTTCTCCCCCTCTTCAAAACAAAACAAAACAAAACAAAACACCAAACAGGAACAACACACAAGCAAACAAAAAGACAATTAAAATCTCCTCTGCTCCTGGCCAGATGTTCTTAGCAAGAATCTTTGAAGAGACTGCAAAAACTGTGACAGCTAAGCTATGACTAAAGGTGTGTTTCTTTAAACCACATAGCAAGTGGGGAAGAAGCAAGACAAAGCTAGCAATCATTTTAACCCCTCTCTGCAGTTCACGTCTGACTGGAAAATATCTTACAGCCCACAGTGGAACACATTTGTTTCAAAGAGCATGGAGGGGATTTATTGTGAAACCAATCAGTAATTTTCAGTAAATAATATACACCTAATATATACCTAAGATTGCCCTCAAGTAGCTAACATTTTGAAGAGTGTTCTACTTCTGTTTTATTACCTTACGACTGCTCCTTTCATCTTCATCTTCAGATGGATCTGACTGGTGTTTTGGGTTATCCATCTGAAGAAATGCTCTGACATCTGGGCTAGAAACACAGTTAACTTCATTAGCACACCGCTACTCTTCATGATTTTCAGCCATAACCATAGGAAGCATAGGATTAAACACCAGCATAAAGGAGTTACTCATCACAAAATTTTATATTGAAGTTCTGGTAATTAAGGACTGTGTACAATAAATGCTTCTATAGCAAGATAGTGTAACTGCTAAATGTGTTACATACAGTACATTAAATTTTTCACCTGCAAAAAATGGACACGTTAAAGTATACGTATGTGAAGATTTCATACGGAAATGCTTTGCAGAACTGCATGAAACGGTAATTATTAGAAGAAAGAAAACTATCCATCCAAAGCATCCAAATTGGCTAGCAACCACCAGGAATTCAACTTTATTTCAAGAAAGTGAAGAGTTTAAAACCATTTGTAGTTTTGCAAAATTAATGAAACAGTCCAACACAATACAGAATTAAATATATAGTCTATATCCCAAAGAGAGATGCACATCCCAGGAGGTGCATGCTAGTAACATTCCTGTCCCCATTCTTTTTAAAGCAGAAGATGATAATTTTGTATTTCAGAAGGTATTCTAGCTCAGCACTGACAAGACAATGTAAGAAATCCTTCCAGCCAGCTGCAGGACACAAATGCTCTCCTTCAGGAACCAGCAAGAGAGACTACAAGCTTCCTACAGTACCTAAGGAGAAGCATTTTATCTTCAGCACTGGTTTCTAGCTTCTGTTTTGTTGGGGACTGAGGAAGGCAGACTGTCAGAAAGGACAGAAAATGAGAGAATTCTGAGAACCTGTTCCCAGGAAACAAGGCTTATCCAACAGTAGTTCAAAAGAATGTACCGCCTCTCTTAATCACAGCACAGAGCGTGAGTAAAAAAATAATGTAATACAAGTGAGATAAAATTAATTCCTACACAAATGGGTATCACGTATAGCCTATATACCATTAGAAGAGATGACCTGAATCTTTCAAGTTCCTTCAGCTCACTAAAGGGCAGTCTGCTTATCAAGGAAGAAATCTTACCTAGATTTCAGAGATAAAGTTCTTTGAGAACGTCTTAGGGCAGCCACTGATAGGAAACTCTGCATGAGCTGTTCAGTACAAGAAAAGCACTAACTTACTATGGAGCTACTCCATTACCTTATGCCTACTATATAAAATAGGGTAGTTTTATATAAGAAACAGATATACTTGCTTTGCTATTTTCAATCCATTTCACTCTCCACACTTCTGTAAAGTGAGGATCAGAAATAAGACATGAGCTGTTTCTGATATTTCTCCAGCTCCTGTATTTCATATTAGCATTACTGAACCTAATTCATGTCCTATGCCACCCGAGGTTCCCAGTTTCCATCACTCACATTCTGTATTCGTAAACCCTAACTGAAATCTGTTTCAGTTACCTTCAGCTTTTCATGTTTAAAGTATAGCAACAAGACTGTTCACACAGTTTCCCAACATCATGTCAGTTTCATTCTTCCCATCTTCTATGAACACAAAACTTTTAACTATTTCAGGGTCTGTCTTTTATCCTGAGTCCCAGGAAGACAAAAAATCACTGTGGTTTGAATATTGCAGTAATATTGGCTCATGATGCAACAACCTTTGGATACCATAAAATCAAGAATAAAAGTTATGGTTAATGCTTTTCACTAGACAGAACAACAAAACTAGACCTTAATTACTTTGCAGCATTAATTATTCTGGACAACTGGATGATTAAATAGAGCATGGTGTAATACATCTTAAATAGTTACTATAGTAACTTTGTCCATGACTGAATTCACAGCAGAAAAAAATAATCAGTTCACAGTGAAAGGCTGCTGTACAGTTGCAGGTATTCAACCATCTCTGCAACACATAGCAGCCAGAAGCATAACTGATCAATGTTACATTATCTGTAATTTTAAAAGCACTGCAAAGAAGTAGTGATTAAAAATAAAAAGTGTAATGTGACAATTGCTTAGCCAAGACTGCAGCACGTTATGCAAAATGCTATGTAGATTGGTAGGACTTCTATGCTATATAAGCTCACACGTATTAACTCAGTGTGTTTTAAAATACACTGAAACTATTCCTAAAATAACCTCACATATCAAATTGAAAGGATCAAGAAAATGGTTTTAAAAGGGATGCTTGATATACATTGTACATATACTACTAGCAAAAGTCGGTTTTGTCTGGATTTTTATGATTGACTGGATAAACTTAGTTTATGGATTATCTCTGAAATCCATGAAGGGGTGTGTCGAGCTCTGCCTAAATATGGTTCTTTCTGTGATACTTGTGCATTAGCATTCTATGCACAAGTATCCTCTATGAAGCCACACAAAAAGTTCAGATGGTCTCACAAATAAGAACAAGCTCAAAAAAAAAAATCACACAAATTTTGAAGCAAAATGCTAAAATTAATTATCAGTGACAGAACCTTAATGTTTAAGACATATTTTAAATAATGGTACCCAGCTCCTCCCTCTTCTCTACGCACCTTCAAAAAAAATGGTACCCAGCTCCTCCCTCTTCTCTACGCACCAACCCCAAAAAACCAAAACAAAACACCAAGCACTACCATCTTTCTTACAGAAAGCAAGGGCTCAAAAAGCCATCATGTACAGTATGGCTTTAAAAGAGCACAACTAATGTAATCTAAGGTTTGCTTTCCCCAACATGGACTGCAAGATCTTACAATCCAGGGGTTTATATTCATTTTTATATTCATCAGACTTTGAAACCAGAAAAATCTAGTCTGATTTTCTTCTAGGGAACAAATACAGAACTCTGCTTCTCACATAAAGAACCGATTATTCACTTCCCCATAGAAGCTGCAGGGAACTGCCATCCTGGAGTTCTTCAAGTGTTATGCAAATATTCTCATTTTCATTAAGGAGTTACTTTGGACTATTTAAAAATAACTACTTTACATCTTTAATGCATCCTCTACTATACACTGGGATTCAAACAGATTTTCTTTGGATATGTTCTAATAGACAACTACATGCATTACTTATTCAGTGAAGACCTACGTTTTGTGGGGGCGAGCAGTCCAATTTGAATAGCTGCTCAGTGACCTAGGGGGCTGCACAGTGCTCACAAGTAATAAACTTCCAGCTCCTATTCAGTCAACAAGGGGGACACATTATCAGAGATCCCTTCTGACACTTTTTTTGCAACACCTACATTCTATCTGTGAGAGCAAGTTCTCTATCAAATACAGTTAGCTGAGTAAATGCAGCTTGAAACTAGTCCACTTAATTCCCAATTCCATCTAAGCCAGTGATCCATCTTGCCCCATATTCCAACTGACAACGATTGCAGGAAAAGCCTGATAACCATTACAGGGTCTCTCTAATCACTGTAACGCACTTGAGGTTTTTGTTGGGTTTACTATTGAGCAGAAAGGTTTGGCTTTGATACAATATTCAACAAACATGTCAGACCCAAGAAAAAAGTCCACTGAAGGATGGGAGGGAAGAAAAACAAAAAGAAAAAAGAAGAACACAGTGCTGTATGTTTCAGAGAATAATGTAAATATTACCATCTTGGATACACTGAATCTGACATTTGTGCTTTTCAGTTCATATGTTCAGGTACCTTCACTTCCAGAAACGAGGACATCATCATGAACCATCCTTAAACTTTTAGTGAAAGAGTTTTCCTATACAGGACTTAAAACTATGACATCCTGATACCGGTTTTAATGCTTAAAAAAAGCAGGGGAAGTTGGACTTCCTTAACGTTCTGCGAGAATGCATAACCCCTCAAGTGTTCCTTGCACATTACTAACTTTACACAAGTTATTTTACCTAATATCAAATTTAATTAGCACATTAAAGCAAAACAGTCTAAGAAGGCAAGGATGTAGACTATCTGTGAAGACTCAGTCACCACATATTCCTTGAGTAGTTTCTAGCAGTTTTCACCAAAAAACCCAAACAACCAAGGTCATTATGTTTTGGTATTTCTTCACTAATAACATTCATTGGCACATAGAAAAGGTGACAGATTATGTAACTATTAATATGATTTGTTGCAATGGAACACTGCAAAAAGTAAAAGCTCTTTCCAGGAAAAAACTAATTACCTTGCAGTTATTAAAAGAAAACCAGAGATATTACTATAAAATTAAATGCTTTTGCACTCAGCTCTGAATTAAAGGCTTGCCTTTTCCCCCACATAAATCACTGTTCCTTCAAGGGTGGGAAGGAGAACAGCACAACACAAACTTCAGTCTCTATTTTGCTGTTATTGTAGAACTATGCCCAATAAGCTTTTAACTAATTTTCAATAGCACCAAAACACTTTATAAGACCTATTTCTTAATACTGGTTTAAGTTAGTTTTAATGGATCAGGGAGGCTAAGGGCCATGTTAAAGAACATACGTTCAGCTACAGATGCATTTGAGCATAAAACAATTTTAAACACTCACAAAAATTTAAGGTGGCAAGTAGATTTGAGGTTTGGCTTTTTTTTTTAACTACACAATTTTGTAATGTGCATAAAAAAATAAAAGTACCATTTCACCTTTGGAGAACAAATACAGCATGTTTTGAGACAAAATATTTCATACTTGGACATACAGACAACTAAACAGGGGAGGGGATTGCACTAAATAAAACCAGTGTCCTTTCCTAATGTAACAAAACAGATTAGCTTTCAGTAATTTAGTTAAAGTGCTTTCTATTCTTTCCCAGAAAATAACACAACTACGACCACAAACTTAATAGCATTTGTTTTAGTGGAAAACTACTCCACTGTAAAGACTTTGTTTTGAAATTTTTTCCACTTGTCACAAGGAAGTATATATAAAATGCCTTTTTTTTTCCCAAAAAAGAAAGCAAGTACATATTTCACATTAATAGGACATTAAATAGTTCACCTGTTGGAAAAAAAAAAAAAATCTGCATGCACACTGCAAACTGCAGCAATATTCTGTTAGAGATTTTCTTTTCCTGTGGGAAATGATCAGTTTCACAGGTTGTACAGATACACTCATTAAACAAAGCATATGCATTAAAGACATCTACTCAACACTGAAGCCAAATATAGGGCTTTACCATTTTACTAGTTCAAGCAATATAGAAAGCTGCATGGATTTTGTTTAAATTGATTAGATATAATCTGAAAGAAAAATGCAGTTAACCCCTCAAATCAGTTCACACACAGAAGCACTATCCTCCAGATTTAACTGGAGCCGCGTCATCACTGTCCCACTGATGGAGGTTTACACACCTGCAGTTCTGATGAACAGCTTATGTGCAAGCTTATTCATTTGCTTTATGCAGGTCAACTTGGTTATCCCAAACCACCTAAGCAAGCTGATTAAACTACTTTGTTAAAATGCTTACAACAAGTTCTGGAGGACACATATGAAGTGCTCCAATAAAAGGATGCAGGCAGTGACTTACTGCCAGCAATGTAGTAGCAAGTGACAGCAGAGTTCTCAAACAGTAAAGCTATCAGCAAAACAAACGTGTCCTACAGCAAAGGAGTTTACACTGGAAATCTGCACCTCTTGAACTAAGATTAGTTACTCGCCTGCAAGTTTATTTCTAGATCAGTTTTCAGAAAACAAAAAACATTTTTATACTGTTCCTTAGTCTGCAGATCTTTCATGAGGGAATGAGAAGACATATTAAAGTTTATTTATTATACTTAAGAGCACTTAGCAGGTAAAATACATTTTCTGGTGAGAAGTACTTAATTTGCAATTTTGTATTTGACATCTCATGTATTTAAATAGTCCTTACAGAACTGAAATCAAACTACTTACTGGTTGCATAGCTCTGGCTGTCTAACTAAATTTTGAATGAACTCATTCAGTCCTGCTCTTCTCTGTTTAATAAAATCTGGAAATAAAAGAGAAATTGATTAGAATGATCAGTCAGCTTGTGAAAAAGACATTTTCCAATTTAGGTTTTGTTAGGATTTAAACAGCAGTTAAAAAGAGATTTGTTCATGACTGGTTTAGAACAGGATTGGTTCTACATATGAAAATTAAAAGCTTAAAACATTCAAGTGGGGTGAGAGAACAAATTTCAGTTTCTCTGCAATACTACTTAAAAATGTAGAAAGGCAAGTGGACAAAAAGCACATGGAAGAGCTTCAAGAACAGCGTACAATCACAGTGGGCTGACCTGTGCAGCCTTCGTTGCATGGGTTAGCCCTTCATGACCTGATTCCACTCAAAAGAAAGAGCCAGAGGCAAAACTTGACATTAGTTGCACAAGTTTTTACATGAACAGTCCCACCGAGCAGCATATTTCCATAATATATGTGTGGCAGTGGGAAAGTTGCACAATTCATCCACCCAGCAGGCACTCAGCTTTAACTATTACATATGACAAAATAAAATGCTTTTCTCTCCATTTTGGACATGATCTCTAATGTAAAAAAAAAAAAAAAATCTTCAGAATTACCACTCTCATCCAAAGCTTATGAAACATAACTTTTCTTTAGCAGTATGGAAATATACAGAAGGGAGCTGAAATAGAAAAAAGCTCTAACATGAAATAAAGTGTAAAACAGAATAATTTGTCTTTCAGTACTCGTATCAACTAATTTGTATGCAAAAAGAATATTTAACTAGCACATTAACTTTTAAGGTATTCTAATGACTGTCACATATAAATTACTGACAACTATTAACAAATTAAACTTCAATTAAAAGCTGTATTTCAAATATTAAGAAAAATGTTCATATTGTTTCAGGGACACAATTCCTAAAACCCTTGTTAGGATATTTAATAGTACCAAATTACTGACATCAAACAGGAAGTTAAATTTGCTTAAACATGTTATGGGTGTCATCAACATCAGCAGTTTCGGTCTGGTGGATGAACAATGCCATCAGCCACTCTAAGCCTACAGAGCTATCCATGTTGTTGAAGATAAAACACCCGCACCATGTCAGCTCAAATGTGTTTTGTAATTTTCTAGTTCTGTATTCTGACTGGTTTCTACAATTTCCCTCTGCCTGATTTTTGAAGTTAAAACAAGATTAATTTTGAAATAACTGATAATAAAAATGGAACATCTAGATGACAATGTATGTTATGACAGTATTTTTAGTAGATTCTGGGAAAAGGGATATAAGAGTTTCACTCTATTGCACTTACAACTCCAATGCAATAATATAATGCTGTATAGCCAAGCACGGATTGACAGAAGTAAAATATCTTTTCAACATTCGTAAAATATGCAACTTATTTCAGAAGCCAGCAGAAACATTACATCAAAGCTTCAATAAATCAGTGTTAAGATAAAGAATTATTTATATGAGCATCATGGCCCCATCTCCCTGCCCCCCAGCAAGAAATTACCTTGAGAACTATTTAGTTTCTCACGCTTCAAGGATTTCAGCATAGTTCATGGAAATTTAAAACAAGTCTGAGGACTCTGTTTTACACATATAATTTTAACAAAGTTTTAGGGTTTTTTCCACCCCCCCTTCTAAACTCCAGTTTCCTAAATTTGACTCCAAGAAGTCCACCTGTACATTTATTTGGCTGCACAGCAGACCAGACTGCGTGACATTACTGAGTCTTCAGCCAGGTCTGAAAACTCCAAGGTCAGAGAAAAGGAAAGAAATCAAACCAAAACAAGAAGCCCCTGTAGACACAATACATGTAGAATTTTTGGCAATCATTTACATTTCCATCGGAAGAAGACATGAGAGTTTGGATACTTGCATTTGATTATTTTAATAAAAAAATAAAAGGGATTTTCATGTCAGGATCCAGATGATTAACTGTGAAAAATTTATGTTTGAAAGAACTCCAAAAAACCCTAGAGCTCATCACCTTTGGATCCATTTGTTCTTCAGCAAAGTAGAAAATGAGGGGCTTGAAATGGCTGCAGGAGGAGGTGAAACTACAAACACAGTCTGATCACATCAGCAAGCCAGGGAGGGTGAGAGGTTCCTAAGGACCATCAGGAAAACCCTTAAGTAAAAAGGGCCTGAACAAAGGTTATAAACACACAGAGCAAAGGTGTGGGCTTGTCATTTGCCTTTTTATTTATTCATTGGTGGTGCCACCTGGGTTAATTCAATGCACTGTACAAGTGATTTTCCACTAGTATTTTTATGTGGGCAGGGCAAGCTTAATCGGGGCCTGTCACTGCTAACTGGATCACATCATGTTCACACCAGACAGGCTTCTGTAAGTGGAACAACAACAGGAAGAGGTTCATTTTAATCTAAACCGTACAGGGAAGTACATTTAGATACAGAGAGTTCAAAAGCCTTCAAAGATAAATCCTTTATTTATTTCATTTTTCAGAGGGGAAAAAAAAAAGTTACACAAAGGAAGTTTAAAATGTACTAGGCATATGTTTAGAAGAGTCTGGGTTTTGGCTTCTGCTTTTATAGAATAGAGATTACACCTGACAGTTCAGAATCTCTCACAATCCTGAATATGGGAGGGTTGAGAAGAGCTATAGCCTTCAGCACAAGAGAGGCACTGGGCCACTAGGCAATACTTTGTTCACAATCACAAGGTAAGAACACCCACCTACACTAGTTTCTGCTCTTGACTGAAGCAGGACTAAACTTTGGTTTAGACTCTGTTTTGAGGACTGGTATAAAACTCATCTAAGATAGTTTCTTGCAGGCTGCAATAGATCAATTTTCATACAAAGAAACTGACAAAATGGGTAAAAAGATGGTACCTTACCAGGATCAAAATTATCTCCAAATATTCTTTTGGCTGGAATCTTCAGGTTCATGGTGGGAAATTGCTTCTTTAGCTGAAAACAGAACACATGCAATTAGATTGTGCTTAGACATCAAAGTACCTAGAAATAATTGCATTTTGCTTGTTTTCTGACAAACAGCTTGAACATCTGATTATTAGTAATTCTGTTCCTCTCTGCCATCTTCTCCACACACACTTGGAAAAAAACAAAAAACAAAAAACAAACAAAAACTACAGCAACAACAACCCCAAACCAATAGTACTCAGCTTGTTTGCACCGGTCATACCCTTTTAAATTCAAAGGCCACCTCACTTTAGAAAGCTACAAACTGTTGCAGCTATCTTCTGCAATATTGCCAAAACTATTTTCCACTTGCCCCAGATTAAAGTAGTAGGCTATAATTTCAATGTTGGTTCTTTCCTCCTGTTTACTTTCTTCCTCCATCAGTTCTCTCTCTTTGTTTTTATCTTGCTTGCTTGCATAGGGGTATATGTATGAGGTTTAAGATGGGTTGGGGATACAGGCCTCTGGGCTGTGCCAAAACAACATTCTTAAAGCTTTAGAAACCACAAGTTATCTACTCCTAAATCAAAATTGTAAAAAAATGAACAGCCTGTTTTGTGATGTTGCATTTGATAACTGGATTATATTCTACACTTGATAAACTGACCAGAAGATTGTATAGAACAGCACTGAATTTATCAAAAAAACCTAACATGAGCCAAGCCTTGATTACATTTGCTTCACCTTCACGTGCTCCAGAAGAGCAGTCTTACTCTCATCCTCTTTAAGAGAGTAGTTTTCTAACACAGTAGTTGGCAATTCTTCTTTCCTTAGAATCATCAGTATCTCTTTCAGTTAGCAGCCCAAGTTCTTTTTGGTGTACTATACAATGTGAATTACACTGAATACAAACTGGACTAAAAGTCCTCCTAGTCATTCTTCCTCAACCTCTACACGCATTACAAAGACTAGGGCTGAACAAACTTCAGCAGAGCAACCTGATCTGAAAGGCAAGAGCTAATTTGAATGGCAAGAGAATGTGGCAAAGGGAACCGGATCATCAACACTCAGTCTACTGGTATTGCAAACGGGATACTTTGTTTTCACATTGCTTGCAAGTCTATCCCAAAATGCAGGCAAAGCATAGCATGGTGTATCCAGGCTGACTTCAGCTCATACCTTGTAAAACAGCTCCAAGCTCACTGCCTGCATTTGTGTACCACTGCCACATATAAATCCACACACAGTGAGGCAAAAGGGAGACAAGCCTGACTACTTCACATAGGAGCGATGGAAGTCAAATGGAGACACAGATAAGAAGCTGGTAATCTTTTATTATGTGGATCAGAGGAATTATTTCTTCTTTTGTTAAAGCAAAAATTGTGGGCTCTACACATGAAGAACTGGAGAAAAGTATGGACACAGGACATGTAATAGACTGCACATCTGAGCAAGTATTTGCCCAACTTGCCCACTACATAAAAGGGGCAAAATCTTTTTCTAGCAATGAACCCAAGAAATCCATACTTAGTTGCTGAAGAGGCCTATCTTATTTGGACCAATGCCACAAAATTTGGCTATGAAACTGCAGGTAGGAATTGTCGTAACTGAATTATCAGAACGTTTATATTAAGAAACAAGGATTTGTTCATTGGTTTCACTTCTTCAAAGTAAAGCACATATTTTAAGAGAAATTTATCTACCTGTATATTTTAAGTTTTGTAGTGATTTTTTAGCACCATGAACAAATGCACATTTCAGATGTTTTGACAACCAGTAAATTGGAAGTTTCTTTCACTACACTATGATCCCAAGCAACAATAAAAAAGTGACAAATAAGTTTAAAAACCCCACCCTGTAATTTTCTTTACACAGGCTCCTATAGTTATTGAATGTTGACTCAAACTCCTCAGTGAGGGAATTAACTCAAACCGTAACACTGCAAACAAGTGTTACTCTGTGCTATTCTGGCATGACTTCATAGCTTGCCTTTTGCTTACCGTATTGTAGAGTTTATCGAACTCTGCATATCGTCTGAAGACAAACCATTCATTTCTGCCAACTGAGACCAACACTTTGTAAACCTGTAGTAACAAAGATAAAGTTATTGCCAACAGCAAAGTTCAATAAAAGCCCACAGGTTTAATCCTGTGGTGGAAATAAGGGCAGGCTGTTAAACATATTGTGTAAACATACCTGTTGAGTTAGTATTTCTTACTGCTAAGTCACATAGACATCAATACAAATGATTAAAAGAAGAATTAGAAGAGTCTGGTATTTTACAGAAATAGTTTTTGCTTACCTGGCATTTAAAAAACCCATCAAAGCCGATTTAATGGTGTTTCATAATATAGTTCATATCCAAGAAGAACACCTGACCATCAGGTAATAGTCTATTAAAATTTGCTACAAAATTTGTTAACAACTTGATAACCCATAATAAAAACTAATATTAAGGAAGTAAATGCTGAAGACTGCCTTCACCAAAACCTAAAGAGAAAGCACATACAGAAGACAGTTACAAAGATAACTGTTTCCTGCAATATCTTGAATACATATTATAGTCAGGACCCTGGCAGATGGTTGGGGACTTACACACAACTGTTCGGGGTAGGGGGGTGGGAGGGGAACACTGCTGTGGCTGAAACACAGCACAGGTTACATAATACACAGCATTGTGATCAAGGGAAGTGTAGCTGGAACCTGGTGCACAGTTCCGGCCATTCATATCCAGCAGAGGACTCCAGTGCTAGATAGATTGTCAGTCCCTGGCTTCACAGATCTGGTTGACAGGTGAGTGTCCAGCAGGCTTCTCCTTGTCTCTTATACAAATAGTTGACCTTCTTTCTCCACCTTCTTGTACCTCCAGAAGGAGCCTGGCTATTCCTTCAGGGAAGAGGATGTGCACAGCAAGGAAACGAGTGCAGAAGGCTGCTAATTCCTGATGTAAAAAACTGGACTAATGCCCCCATCTCCCTTCCGTCCTGCAACAGCAGCTTACCTCTCTCCTTTTAACTCCCTCAGTGGAAGTGGCAGCTACCACTATCAGTTCCTCAGCCTGAAATTTGCATTCATGTTGTGTCAACTGCTCAAATAAGCTCCTCTCAGTCTTCCCAGGGGAATATAGGAGGCTGGATAGAAGCATCCAGTAGGATGCTGATGAGACTCAGAAAACTAGCATTCCCTTACACTGACAAAAAAGTGTTAGCACAAAACCTAGTTACACAGCTTCTACGGACTCCCTGAACAGCAAAAGTTTCAGCTGCAAAGACTCAAGTACTGTCCTCCTGACAAGGTATCTTATACAGCAATCAAATCCTGCAAATAAAGCTCAAACAAACAACATCTTTACTCGCCCTTACTCCATGGCAGATCAGCGCCAACAAGCTTAAGAAGCAGGCCACGGACAACTGCTTAAATCTGCAGGGCAAAATGCACAGACTGCAAAGTGCACAGGCAAGCATAACTTAGGATACAAGATTATATTCACCTCCTTGGCAACCTCAAAATTAAAACAATTTTGTTCTTGGAGTAGCTAGCTGTAGAACAGTCAACATTTTTTACATGAGGGAGCATAAAAAAACCATACAAGTTCATCCAGTTCACACCACCACCAAAAGCTCCTGCATACCCAACAAAGGAGAAACTGCAAGTTCAACAGTTACGGAACACACATGATATCTACAAAGAATTTGGTAAAACCCTAAAATGTAACGTATCTTTGGGCTGTATTACTACTCTCAGCTACGTGTAATGATTTAGAGAGATGTGCAACGCCTGTTTCTAGAAAGGCAGAGGGGAGTAATCTAGCCTTAGTTACTAACCTTTTCAAATCTAACTACTCCTAAACCAAAACTAGTCTTAGAAAACTCCTAAAACACAGATAAGATGCATTCACACCTTGTAGTATGTGGATAAATAACTCAAAGTTTTGAGAGAGGAAAAGGAAGGAAAAGAAACAGAATTCCTGAAAACATCACCATCACGATCATCTCCATAAACTATTTTCCCAGATACCAACAGGACAGGGTCCAACTATTTCTGTATGTGACAGATTTCTTCACAAAAGAAGCCACTGAAATTAAAAGGCTTAAACTCCGTTTTGGTAGCTGATGCTCCCGGAGTAAACATTCAATTTGTATTAAACAAAGGCAAGTAAAAAGGTAGGCTGTTCACCAATTTCAAGAGCGTAAGCATTGAGAAAGCAAGGAAACTATTTATCAAGTGTGAACAAAATTTAAAAAAAACAACTCTACAATTTCCACAGGGCTGGGGATTAGCATTATACATCCCAGGTCTGAGACAAAGTTTCTAGATTTAATCAGACAAACAGCACCCTTGAAAGAGATTTCTTAATAAGCCTGTATATCACGGGGGTGTGAAGGGAGATGAGAACAGGTCAGAAGAGGAAATTAAGCTTCAGACATCAAACAGCATAGGGATAAAAGCAAGAAATCCACAACAAAGCTATTTGGCGAAACAGGACAGAGAATGGCCCACTATGCAGCAAGGAGAGAATAGCATTAATATAGCCTAGATACGGTCCAAAACAAGCAAGTATTTAGCACTTTTTATGAAGAAAATGAATGCTGAATCTTCAGAAAAAAGCAGGACAGTGATCTAGAGTGCATACACATAGAGGCTGGTTGTTATGAAAAAAAGCTTCCCTGCCAGAATGCCTGAAAAGTTCAAACATGAAATCATGTACACAGTATTTAACAAAACTAATATTCAATAAATGGTTATGAAAATGGCCAGGAAGAATGAAGAGTTCATTTCCAAAGACAAAACTGAAAAGCTTGACTTGTTTATCAGAATGAGGACTGCAGAGACATGACTGTTTCTAAAAATGCTTTATCAGGGTAAGTGTGAGAGAAAAAAGAAGAGCTAGTAAAATCTAAGTTGCACATATGTGTCTTGTTTCCATACCAGCACTAAGTGAGCCACTGTATGGTTTAAACTGGAATTCATAGTTTCTATTCAGACCATTAAGATTCTAGAATAGTCTCAGAAGCAGTAGTGATATATACTGTAAGCAACAGTAAGGTGAAGATTATACACAACAGCCACCTGAAGTATTTCCTAGCCTTTATCACTTTAACCTTTCCTTTCACCTTAGGGTTCTTACTGCCATCAGAAAGACAGCTATACCTATCACAAATTTGTTAAGAACTAAGTGTCTCCCCCTGTACCCCTTTCTCACTCCCTTCCAAAAGCAGTACTGACAGGCTCCAGTCATTACAACACAGCTACACAGGAGGAGATGCAGTAAAAGCACTAACAGACACATGCTAGAATTCACAGTTCCTACCATAAAGTTTAGTATGACCCTCACTTCTGTTACAAAATCCTAAAACATATGTGATAATACACAAAATCTTGGTTGTGAAAAGCAGTTCTTGTCAAGCTGCTAATTATTCCCTGATGCATAAAGCAGAAGCTGTCAAGACAAAGTGTACCTCCAACACAGTGCAAGATGGGTTGGATTCCTTTTTTCCCCCTCCCTTAACCCTGAACTTGTGAAGTTTCCTACTGTTGCTTGTAAAGCTTTCTAAAGGGCACACCCCAAGTAGTACCTCGAAGTTGCTACGGTTGTCACACAGATCTTTAGGTAAAATGACCTGGAAATCACAACACTAGTATGAACCATAAATGTACCACAAGGGCACATTTTAACAGCAGGATCACCAGCACTGAGGCAATAAAACAAACCTGTTTTGCTCAAGTTTAGACTTTAATGGAGTTTTTCCTGCTCATTTGAGTTTCACATGCACACAGCAGTTTAAAGTATTAAAGTCTCTTTTGCTTGTTCCTTTACCAGCACGCTCCTTCCCCAAATTACATCTTGATACAGTTGCAGAATCAAACAGCACTATTCTTCTCTGAGGAAGAGAGGTGAAGAAGACAGACATCTAACTCAAAATAAATCTTTGTTTAGTTGTATTCTTCAGACAGCAATTCAGTCTGAGAGTGTTTGCATTCCAAAGCTGAAGAGTGACTAATTCACTCAAAAAAAAAAAAGGAAAAAAGAAAAAAGCTTGAGGAAGTTGCACAAGAGCAACAAAATAGTTTGAGCTTTTTAAAGGAAGTATTATGATGCTGTCTTTATATCCTAGCATACATACAACCAAAAGAAAAATCTATGCCACATTAGTTTTCAGTATGTAATACAAAGTCTTTCCCTAAAGAACAGTAAGACTTTAATTCCAGAAATCAAGTCAAATTGAGAGGCTGAAAAAAAAAGAGGGAGTGGAATGACAAGGAGTGGATATGGCAACAGGACAGGAAAAAACTCATAGGCATTAGAGTCAGAAAACAAGAAGGAAGACAGAAAAATGGTCTTTCAAAACTTTGATGGTTTATACTTTTTTGTTCTTTTACACAAAAAAAATAGAACTATAATAGGATATTCTATTAAAAACCCAGCCACTTTAAAAACTAAACAACCAAAACCACACTTTACTCCTTAAAAAAAATAAATGTTTTCATGAAAAGTATGTCAGATGACAAATCTTAATCTAATTTGGTACCAAACTGTTATCCCTGCATTTGGACGTTTATGTATTTTATATGAGAAAATGGTGCTATATGGGGGTAAAAATACCAGACATTTATAAAGCCAAATTCTTTTTGCAGAAAGCAACACAGTTAAACACTGTAAACCATTCACAGCTTCTTACACCGGATTATGGCCAGTACTCACAAAAGTAAATGAACAGATTTCCATAAACCTATTGAAAATAACACCAAGCTTACTAGTAAAAAAAAAAAAAGTAGCACTTCTAGTAGCACACTAGCCTATGCATTTTCCTAATGTGCTTACACTCTTACATACTTACAGTAAATCTTTTTTTCTTCTCTCTGTGTTCATCAGAGCTGGGAATGCTAACACTTGGGCAGCTTTCTTTGAGATCCATTGTATGTGTTCTTTTGACAAATTTGTTACAGGACCCTGCTTTGGGTGTCGCAATTAAGGTTATCTGTTGCAAGAAGGTATCTTCAACGGTATTGATCCAACATACGTAGCTTTTCTCGAGGAAATGTGAATTCCATCATGTAATCTTAAAGACAAAATAAAAGGAAAATTAAGTCCAGGAACACTTAAATCACAGTGCTAAAACCTGTGTGACAAGAACTTTTCCTGGCAGGAAATGCACTTTACTATGCACATACACAACCATAATCATGATTTTGTAAACTGTTTCATCCGTGTGGTCCTTTGTTGTTTCACTGAAATCACTCATGTTTTCTAAGGACACAAGTGCACCCAAAAAAAAACACTGAGTTGTGTAGACATACTGGAAACAGATTTGGGCCCATTACAGACAATATTTTGAAGGAACAAAGAGCACGAAGAAATAATTAAAGATGACAACCCAGTAACAGACATCTGAGAAAAGCCACTAATATGTACATTCAGAACAGTTTATTTCAAAAGGAAAGGTCTTCAACTGCATGAGTCTGTACCAGAGGGCATTTCAGATTCGTTAGAACAGGCTGAATGTATTTAATTATCCCATAAGAGATGAAAGATGACATGAGAAAAAATAACTTTTCATGTGAATTTTAGAGAGGGACACAGGTAGCTGTTATTTGTCTGTCTGAATATTTACCTTCGCTGACCCCTCTTCCCCCATACTTGGCATATTTTGTGTTTAGCAGAACAGTAAGGTCATCCATTCCCTTCAGTAGAACAGTTATCTTCCTTGTAGAACTTGAGAAGAGCACAAGACAAGAGAGGATAAAGCCATCAAAAAGGCACAGAGCTTAATATTACCTAGATGCTACCTCACTCACGGAGGGACAGTATTCTCCACACCTGCCCTAAGCACAAGCCAGTTGCTTACTGGACCCTACTGCAAACAACAGGAACTTCACCACTGCCTATGAACAGCCAAAATTAATGTTATGTAGCTACAACCCTCTGTTCAGGCCTGCATGGCCTTCTGAAGTGTTTCAGTGAACGCAGCTCAGCTTTTAGAACACTATGTGTCTGACCAACTTACAAACATGAGAAAAATTTTTTAGAAAGAGGAGACCTCAGTTCCTTTCAAAAAAACCTAGAGGAAAAAGGAGCGCCCAGTTCAACATTTAACTCCATATTTTCTTAAAACAGGGAGGTATAAAAGTGAACTGTATATTTAATATCATAGATTTCCAGAAAGCACAAACTAATCCAATGCAATTCTGCTATTAGAGAGACACCCATATTTATGTTGGCATGAAGGCCAAAGCCCCTGGAATCCAGTGAAAAGATTTGTTCTTGATACCCAACTAGTCTCAGTCAGTCAGCTCACTATTTTTCTTGTTCTCAAAAGCCAGATCATCCCTCTGGCTCAAACTTCATGTTATAATTTCTCCTGTAGCCATTTAAAATTAAGTACTTTTCACAGATCTGGTGACTTTAAACAAAAAGGAATGCTTGAAGCCACCGTAATCACAGCTAAGTGATAGATCATCCACACTGCAACATATTCAGAGAATTATTTTTAGTTATATCTGCATTTACCTTAATTGGACTGTTCACTACTTCACTGATTAGGTAATTATAGGGTTGAGCAGGGTTAAGCCTCCCCCCATCTTTATTTGACTATAACACAGCTCATTCAAGCAAGTTACACAGACCTTAAGTTTCAAATTGGTTTCTCTTTTTCCTCTGGCAAGCCACTGTTAAAAGCTTTATTACAATGCACAGTTCCCATTTTCCATAATTTTATACTGGCATGGAATTAAGACTGTCCTTCACCCATTGCCACATACTAAAATTAAGATCTAAAGGTTAACTGTGTTCTTCTCCATCCTAAGACTAAAGACTAAAATAGTCAATAGGCACCACTTTCAGTAAGTGTTTCACAAAGCTTAGACTTTACTGAGCACTTATGTCACTTTAGCCACTTCAGGTCCAGTGCCAGGATCTGAGCACACATCCCTGTGTTTCATCTGTCTTCCTGCTCATCACAGAAAAACAAGTAAAGCTTTAAAATGGATTAGGTGTTCCTTGACTAGTATCACTCACCATCTTTCTCCTCTGGTAAACTGACACAATTTACAAAGGTTCCTAACATGCTTGCACTAATTCTTACAATATAGGCTGCACTTCTCTCATCCCTTTCATTTTTTATTCTTAGTGTCATAGTTTTAAATACCAGTACAGGAGCAGTAGGGATTAAATGCTGCAGGCCAAAGAATATCACTTGGAAGACCGAGCTTTATCCCAGATTTGAAGTTGAAAGATCTACAGAAAACAAAAGGAGGAAGTATCACACAGATTAATTCAGGAAGACTTTATTCATTTTACTGGGGAGAAGAAGAATAAATCATCTGAGAAGCCAAAACTACAACATTCATATTTCTTTTAAACTGCCTGGAAGATCACCGGCTGTGACTACTTTCTTTCCCTGAGGCACCTCCTCTGTGTTGTACCTGGGTCACCAACACTAAACTGAACTGACAGACTTGGAAAAAAACGCATTTTCAGTTTGCCACTAAGCTCCAGAGTATTACAGCCTTCTTTCAATTTCTATTTGCCACAAGCATATCAACTCTTGAGAGCTTCTTACACCTGAATCATAGGTCTGACTGTAGAAATAGGGACAGATTCACCTTAATCTTTGCCATGCTGTAGTTTAGGAACACAGATATAGTTTCAGTGGAAGGTACATGAAGTAGTAACAGAGAGCACACAGTAGAGACATATTTTCACCCACAGCTTCAAAAGTGCAAACTGCAATGTCTTGAGGGTTGCCAGATATGAGTGAATTTAATAGACTCTCGGTTGAGAGGTCTCTGCCTTTGGTTACAGCTTTTCTTGTAGCCAAGGTAACCCCTGGCCTCAACTTTGATAATGGGCAGAAAGGAGAAGGAACTTTAGAAAACCAGGTAGCAAATTAAATTCCCTTAAATCATACTTGAGCACTAGTAAAAGAACATGTAGATAACGCAAGACAAGTTAACATGGAGACCAGTGCTGTCCAGAAACAGCTAAAACTTTTGAGTTGCTACAGCGTCTAGGCCTGGAAGAGAGGAAGACACAAAAAAATGCATTAAGGGAAAACAGAAGTCACGCATCCTACCGGCAAAGTTTCAAGCCTATCAATAGCTACACTATCCATTCTCTCCGTGCTGTATTTTCACAGTTTCCTGCAGGAAGCCACAACATAAGTCAAATTTCAGTCTGACCCTTGCCTCTGGTGAGGTAAAAAGCATGGCAATAACAGAACTCCAACACTATGATAACATATATAGATCTACTATATCCACAAATGAAGAATTTTCTGAATGCCTTACAAGAACGTATTTTGTGCAACCTCATAACAGCTACATGCAAGAGGCAAATATTACACAATTTAGCGATATATGGCAATCTCCTTTTACTCCTTTCTACATAAGCTGGGTTCAAACTGTATTAGAAGAGGTTTATGAAGTTTAATCAGATCATTTTATTCTGAACTGAAACATTTTCTTTTCTTTTTTAAATTGATGGCCTAAATAATACCATTATATAACCAAAGACCACTGTTCTGGGTGCTTATGAGTCAATCTCTGCCAAGGATGTTCAAAACTAGACTAGGAAACTGTGTACTCACCTGCTGCCCCTCCAACTGCACCAAATTGCCTTAAATGTCTCTAAGGCCAGTGCAAATCAGCTATCATACTCCAACTCTTTGGGTAATACAAGGGAAGCAGAGACAAGAACAGCCAAAAAACCCAAAAGACAGCCTCCCTGCACACACACTTGGAAGAATCACCAGGGTCCATACTAACCCACTGTAACAGAACAGGCATTTCCCTATACACTAATCATCTGCCTAGAAAGACTTTAGGACTGAGTCACCAGTAAAACCAGCTGCTGAAAATCCCACCTGTGATTCCAATTACAGAAGGAAACTGCATATGCAGAAACAGAAAGCAAGATACAGGAGACGGTCCTATTATTTGCTATAAACATTACTCTATTTCCTCTTAGAGAAAGTATCAACTTTGGTGTATTTTTCATCACTTCCTCAGTCTTCACAAATATATCCTGATAATGACTCAACATATAATTGGACATTACACAATCTTTGAGAAAGCCGAGAAAATCAACTTTTTCTCAACTGCTGTATGATGAAATGGAGAGTCCCACTCTAGTTAAGAGACAAGCAGCGGACACATAGAAAACGGGAGACAAGATATTCTGAATCCAATGCAACAGAAATACAGAATGAGAAGAGCTAGGGACTGCAGGAGAAGTCACACGCTTCAGAAATAGAGTCAGAAGCAAAACACAAATCACTAATCTGCAAAGAGAGATGGAAGGCCAGAAGCTGTTGAATAACTAGGTTCTGAAAAAAACAGGTTTCACAGAGGCCATCTGTTTCAATATGACATACATATGATTTTTAATATAGGAACAGTAAACACCAGCATAGGCCTCTGAAGAAAAAGGAGAGAGAGCACTAACCAAAATAATCTGGCCAATCCGTGGCTTATCTCCACATTCCCTTCTAACTACAATTTGAGAGAAGAATTGAGAATTCAGCAATTGGCATAAAGGAAAAAACCTGCTCCCTGTTTATACACCCACCCACTACTTTGCATTTTTTAGTATCTGCAGTAGCCCCACTATGGAAAGCAAACCACTACTCTGCAGCAATGTGGGCAAAGTCCAATGCAACTCTGAGAAAAGGACAGCAGGTAAAGTGAAAACTCAACCAAGGGAAAGAAAGAAGTAACTCCTCTTTTTTTTTTTTGTCTCTATCAAATTTACTTTGGAGAAGTCAGGCAAGTATTTACTTCCCATAATTCCCCTGCACCCAAGAACATCCCTTCTGCCTCACCTCCCAAAATGAGCTCCAGTAAATTAGTCTATTTGGTATATAACAAGATCCATGGCTTGGACTGGATCTATTTGCATTTATGCTTATCACATGACAGAATACAGGTTCTTTGCTGTGGTAAGCAAACCCGCAGTAATAAAATGAGCCTGAAGTACAAATACTGCCAATAAAAGGCAGCTGCCTTTTAATTCTGAACACAGGTCAATAATAATTTTGTCTTTAGCCTGTGTCCATAGTATCTGGAAAGGTCAGTATGTGCCTCAGACAGCATGACTTGAACAAACAGCAGAGCACATAAAAAAATTAAGTTTGCATTACACTTGCTACCTGCACATTTCTTGGCATGCTTCCTCAGCCTTCCTACACACCAGATACAATTCAAGTTAAATGTAGATGCCTAAGGATAGCACAGAAGTTTCAGCAACAGCACTGTGAGCTACTTTCAAGTCTTACAGGCAGCTGACACCAGCCACTTGCAACGTAGTCACTTCTACGTAAGAGGGCAGCCAGACTTCAGTAAACCCAAAGCAAACAATCCAGCCCCTCATTTTGCCCTTCTTGATAAAGATTAAGTGGGAGAACTCCAGATTTCCATTCCAGATATGCTGCCCATTTTTCTACAGTGACCTTCGAGAGAAATCACTAACTGTTCTCCCTTTGTTTCACTACATAAACACAGAAGAATTCTGATCTATTTAAGATTGATTGTTACTGCTGATGCATCAAACACTGAGAAAGGTACTAGATTTCATGTGCTATATAAACTGGCAAAAGGGTAAAATTCATACAACGGAATATATCAGGATTTTAAAATAATGAAATACGTAAATCCAAGCTACAGATTAATCCAGAAAACACACTTTTGAAGTCTGTGCTCTACAGAATTCACACCTGCCTAGAACCATAAAGCTGTTGGATAATTAAAAGGCAACAACTTACACGTCCGAATACAAAATGCAAGTAAGAAAAAGAGCCTTTAGCAATATCCGAATTACACGCCCCGTCCACTACCACTTGATTCCTCATGTCACATCAGTGCAACTACAGCTAGTATTTTATGTCCATTCTTCAAGGACAGTTTACAAACTCCTGCAGGTAAGAGCATACATTGACCTCTCACATTTCAGTGCTGCACAGAAAATAAGGTGTCTGATTTGCAAAAACCGCTGTTTATGTATAACAGAATTTGGTGCAACAATGTCAGACGTGGTGAGGCTGTAATTTACAATCAAAGGTGGAAATTAAGGTTGGAGAGCAATTTCAACATAATTAATTACCATCATATAACCACTAGTGACTTCTTCAGCTTTAACCTTGACATGGTTGTTAACCAGTACTTCTCACTGACACATGCTTCTCACTGACACATGCAAGTTAAACACGCTGTATTTCAGACCTAAACGAGTATCTCAAAATATATTTTAAGAAATAGGCCAATTTTCTAGCTTTACATTATTAAAAATACCACACACGGAGAGTACCTTGACAACATTAACTGTGAACTTCCCAGAACACTTTCCAAAAGCTAATAACATTTTTTCCAGAAATCTAAAGTATCTTAAAGCCTTCAGGAAAACACTCCTCCGTGCACACCTTCCTTTTTTATCATTAGTTTATAATACAGTCATTGAAGAGAATAATGTGCAGGTGAAGACTGAAAAAAAAAACAAAAAACAGAACTATATTTAGACATTCAGACTGAAAGAACACTCACATTAAAAGAACCCAACGTGGAACAACAGCAGCCTTTAAAAATACAGATTCATTCTACATGAGTCTATAAACACACTTAATACATGCCTGAAAGGAGTTAGGAAAAAAAACCCATCCCAAACAAAAACAAAACTCAAAGACACTTAGCTACAAGAATACTGCAGTAAGTGATATTCACAGAAATCTTCAGTGCCAAATAACTGGAAGAACCAAAATAGCATTGAAGTGACATTACTGGGTGGAAACGAAATGCAGTAACAGCACAAACCCTCAACTTTAAAAAGGAATAAGAAATAAACATTCCATACAACAGAATTACTGCACATCTAGTAGCAGAACAGTTACACCTCTAAGAGCTGCTAGAGGAGGAAAATTCACATAAATATTTAAAAAAGACAAGCTGTCAAAACAGCTTTAGCCTTAATACAACTGCCTTTTAATTAACCTCCACAAAATTAAATTCCTTAAGGGTACCTGAATGCCTGCAAGACAGCACTGCTTTATTTTTTCAGGACGACACCTTAGCAGTATTCTTCCTCAGGTTCGCTGCACTCTTCTAAAACACCAGCTACCCACCGGCTGCAAACCACTCGGAGAAGGAAGAGTGAACACGGCGCACACATCGCCCCCGGGCACACCCCTCGTACAGGGAGGGGTGAATGTCAATGGACCCGCACCTACCTCCCGCACAAGCGTGACCACCACTGCCGCCGCTGCACTTCGCGTAGCTCGGGATAAAAACAAGCTGCTCACCTTCACCCCAACAACTCGGCTCCCTGATTCCTAGGAAGTTACAAATTTCTCACATTCTTGGCCCTTCCCGGCTCCCACGCCAGCGCCCGCCGCCCCTCCCCCGCCCGGCCGTGTCACGCTGCCCCGCGCCCGCCCCCGGCACCCCCCGGGCTACGGCACACGCGGCCCCAAGGGCGAAAGAAGGCGAAAGGCGGCTCCACCTGGCAAAGGAGGCCCGCGCCGCCGCGGGAAGGGCGCCCGCCAGCCGCCTCGCCGCGCAGCCCCTCACCGCAGCGCCGAGCGGCAACGGCCGCGCACGCGACCCCCACCGAACTCCGCCGCGCGGCGCAGCAACGGCAGCGCACGCGCCCCCCCTCCACCTCCGCCCACCCACGCACCCCGCACGTGCGGCCGCCGCTCCGGAGGGGGGGCCGGGTGGCGGGGGAAAGGCGCGGGAGGCACGTGAACCCCCCATTAACTTCCTCCGGGGGAACAGGACCGCGGGGCTGAGCCCGCGAGTGGCGCGTGGAGGCCAGCGAGCCGCCCCGGCCCACCCCGGATGCCCGGCCGCGGCCGCCCTCCCGCGACCCTCCGCCCCCGCGGCGCCAGCCTGCGGCCCAGGCCGGGCGCCGCCTCCGTCGGGCCCTCCTTGGGGACCAGACCCCGGCTTGCCCCGCGCTGTAGGCCGGGGCCAGGAGGCGAGATTTCTGCCACCGCCTCTTAATAAAAAACTTTTTTTTAAATTATATTTTTTAAATTACAAGTTCCCCCTCTCCCCCATTCCCGGCGCTGGGTTTCAGCTCCCCCCCCACCAGGGGACGCTCCCGCTTCTGCTGGGCGGCTCCCCACAGAAACGACAGGAAAATCATCAGCAGCGAAACTGTTATTTAAAAAAAAAAATAGCTGCGCACAAGAGGGGTCTCAGTTTAACTCTTCAGTGCATTTAGGGGTGTCCACAATCCACCAGCAAGGCTGTCATTAAACCAACCTGCTGCTGTAACAAAAGCTCTCCCCCTTCTGCACGCACAGAAGGAATAACGCACAGGAATGAGGTTTGTACAATATCTAGCAGTATTCAAGGGAACTCTTCCTGTGCCCTCTGAAATCGAAGGGTAAGTTTCAATACCCCAGTTAAAATTCAACTAGACCTCTTAAAACAAAGTGTAGCTTGGGAAGTTTCTCCTGAGCAAACTGAAGCTATAAAACAGTTATAAACACACAAATTCCATTCTTCTAATTGCACCACTTCCTCTGCATTTTGTTAATTAGATATAGAAGTGCGGGACAGACAGGAATTAGCATGGATTCAGTTTAACAGAACAGACCCCTGCATGCATTAAGTTAAAACCTCGAGTTTACTGAGGATCTACTATGGTCTCCAAATGTGTATGCTCACCATTCAGACAAGGCTTAAGAGGCGAAGAATATCTAATGCAAACGGTTAACACTCAGGATGAGATAAATCCTATGCCATTGTAGTTTCTTCCATATAAATTCCTGAAATGATTCTTGGGATTTCAGCTGCCATGTAAAGAATGAGCAAGTGAGAAAATACCGGAGCCCGTTCCACTGTATTCAGTGATGTAATACCTAGGAGCCCCCAGAAACCCACAGGTTTTCATCAGGAAATTGTTCTGTTGATGATGGAGAAGCCCCATGTTCTACAAGCGTGTCTTCACAAGACTCGTATTTGGGCCTGACAAGACATGACAATGCTAATTTAAACAGTCGCAGGTATTGGCAAGTACCTGGCAAATAGCAATTTGGGAGATCCTGTTTCTGAACACTCCTGCTGCAGAGGTATTTCTGCATAATACTACACTCATGTGTCAGATGCTGACAGTCATCCAGGCACTCGGAAAACAAACCACAGAAGCAGCCTGGCATTATTCAGAATACGTCAGTGTTTCGATTAGCATGATCCAACTGTGTACACACAAGCTATAAGTCAACTGGATCGCAAGCTTCCATTTCAGTAGAGTCTGCACAGGAAGAAATAAGGACTTTCCTAACCTGTCCTTTCCTGATTTTGGAGTTTTGCTTTTATAGGTAGGCACGGCTAGATTCAGAGACTCTGCATCATAGCAACAGCCTTCTGCTGCTTGTTCAGATCGGGCAAGGTATTTGCCTTCCATTCACAGAGAGGTTTTAAAGAAACTTTGTTAGCACTTCTGGTAGTGAACCCCAGAGCAGAACACTTTTGAACTTCAGTCAGAATAACTTGTTGGCAAATAATTTAATCAGGTAATTTGTATTCAAGAGTTATTTTACTTCAGAGTTGTTTAGCAGTGTTCATCTTCTGTCTGGTCAGTAGTTTTCAGTTAATCATTCACTTGTCATCAGTTGAATAGAGCCACTGGACTGATTTACAGTAAGTAGAGGGGCCACAACCCAGGAAAGCTGAGAAGACAACCCTGGCCTAGAGATAATTTAACTCCACCTACCTGGCCACACAGTCTAAGCTCAACACTTCTGAATAAAGAGTGGCTGTTTGCCCTTCCTCACAGTAAAAAACTCTCCGAAGACTGGGCTGTCAACTGGTTAATTTTATGCAGTTCCTCTCACTCTTCTGGAGCTGTGCTCAGTCTTAAGTAATTAGAGAGCAGCAACATAGTACATATCCTTAAATTGTAATTTACCTGAATGAATTCAACAGCATGTTCATCTGTCTAGTCCATCATACCATGCAAAACACTGACAAGGTCCTAAAATTTAAGTAAGCCCTAATTTACAGATTTGCTTGATGAACTTTTAAAGTGTAATGTTCTATGTGGATACCTGGTGGTTAACTGCATAGCACACACACACACGGAACTCAACTTGCCTTTAAAGTAAAGTTAAAGGTCAGCACTCGCGCTGGCATTTTTGTCCCCGGGAACTCCCTTGCATTCCCGATTTGTGTTTCCTGGTCAAGTAATACACACAAAGAATCTCACTCCCACTGCTTTGCAGTACCTTGCTTTTGAAGAATGTTACAAATCTACACACTGTGCTGCTATCCCAGCTGTTTCAAGTCCTTGCTGAACAATACCAGTGACTGAGTGGCAGGGACAGAAAAGAAGAAAAAAGGGAAGAGAAATGAAGGATCCATCTCAACCCACTGCAAATCCAAGAGGGCACTGAAATGCAGGATACCTTTGACATGTTTCTCAAAGCCCAGCATGAGCAGGTAGCAATAATCTGAATTTATTAGGTTCTGTTTTTACTGAAAATATCCTTAAATTAGTAGGAAAACTTTGTCCCTGACTAAAGATCAAAAGTCTAATTTTAAAACATCAAGACAACTATACAGACAAAAATACAGTATAAAAAACGTAGTAAGACAAAGGCAAGCAGGAATGCAAACAATATGTATAAACATAGCCAGGAGCTTTGCTAGTGAACAGTGTTCCATATTTATACACTGTGGTACTTTAGTATATATTCAAATATTCACACAACAAGCACAGCCCAAACCACTTGATAAGCATAGTCCAATATTTTTAGTTCCTGATAAAACACGGTGGGTCAATTGAGTAACACTTTGAAATCACTGCCTCACTATCAGCTTCAAACACCAACACCACAGCTTTCAGTTTCAGTTCCTGCATCTTCAAAAGTCTCTTAGCCTTTAACACTGAGCTTTCCATCCTACTCCTCAGGCCCAGGGACAACACAACCTCCTTGCTCCAAAATAGTCCATTAAGAGTCATCAGGTTTGGATACTAAGATGAGATGGTGTTTGAAATCAAAAACTCTTCTGTGACATTATCTCTCACATACCAGCAACTCCAGTTAAACCAAATTTATGGCTGCTTAAAACTCTCCAAAAGGCATCAACGTGACACTGCAATAGATATGATCTTTTAAATAATTATTGTTAGCTTTTAGCCTATAAAGCCCTAAACTTGGACTTCACACAGGAAACAACTAACGACCATTGTAGTTAACTTTGCATGGGCCAATTGTTTTAATCAAAGAACCCAGTTCCACGCAGGTTGCATCCACCTACACAGCACTGAGCAGTCTGCGGACATCACCCTTTGGAAAGCCTCAGGCTGCAACGGATGGGCCTCACAAAGACGCAGGCACAGAAACTCAAGGCCAATATTTGTCTAACACCTGGCATTCTGGCAGCCACAAAGACCCCATAAAATGTATGAAGACAGATATACACCTCCCCTTTTCTGTCGATCACTCTCATACTACTTCCCAGCCTCTGGTTTGGATACATCTGATTAATCCATGCTCATACCCCACTGCCTGCTTAGGAACAGGACTTCGAAGGGGCTTGGGAATGGGCCAGTTGGGACCAGGCATTCAGCACTGCAAAGCATGACACCCAAGAGTCATGGACACATGAGATTACCAGAAAACACGAGCTACTGAGGACAAAATTGAATAAGAGACCAAAATTTAATAAGACCCTCAGTGGGAAAGTGATCTTGCTGAAAGCCTGAGAGTTAAAACTGTGGAAGAAACGCCAGCTGTTTTAAACCTCACAGTGCACCTGCAAGCAACAGTGTCACCAGGTAACTGTTCTTTACCCAAGCTGGTTTTGAACACTTAATGCATGTATGCATATTAATGGCTTTTATTTAACTCATTTTCATAGCTGCGTGCCTGTGCTTATTAGTGAATAATGGTTCAGTTTTACATGAGCTGTGCAGGAGAAATGTTTTTTTTTTCCCTACTTTCTTTTTGTACTCTAGATAAACTACAAAATGCCTTCAGATTACAGAGAGAGTCTTTCAATTTGAAGAAATTAATACTTAAGGTATCAATTTGTAGCAAATATACACTTCAACCCCTTCTCCCAAACCAACCAACCAACCCACCCAAAACTACCACAAGCCACCTAAACAAGTATGACTGAAAGATTCATTATTATTTCTTGACAAAGCATAAAAACCTGGCAAGTACAGGAAGTTTCCCAACCCTGCATGACATTCACAGTGAACTGACTGTTTTCCAGCACTCCAGACACAAATTAGATGATCCATGCATTACAAGAATAGTGTCCTGGAACACAGAGGCTGGTGGGGATCAAAACCAGGATCTACAACAACACTACACAGACTCACACTTAGCACAGCAAACACCACAAACCAAAATAATGGGAAACTATAGAAAAACTGTAATAAATTGCATCATTTCACAAATATCACAGAGTATGCACAACATGGACCAGAAGAACGACAGCAACACCACATCAAAGAAATTTTTCCCAGAAGAAAAAAAATGGTTTAAATCAACTGAAGCATATACCAAAGAGGACGCTAGTACACGAGCATTATTCCAAAAGCAGCAGTGTCAGAAGGAATTACGGAAAAATAGGTAAAGCTAGAAGTTTAAAAAAGTGAGTTTATCCCTACTTAGGGGAACATGTATGCCAAGTACATTGTTGTGTGCCTTGAAAATTCAGATTCCCTGCCAATACTCTTCAAAGTAATTGTGTTTTTTGTCAAAAATATATGAAGCTCTCAGTTTCTTCAGCAATGCATTTACACGCTGGGATGATGAAGCCAACAGCTGAGAGTTTCTCTGGGCAAGATTAATGGTAGTAAATAGCAAATACTCTCAGTCACATGGAAAAGTCCCACTAAGAAGGAGTTCAGTGGCACCTCTGTCTTAAGCATGTTGACATTTACGTTGGTCAACACTACAGCCCATATATCTGGTCCTTTCTAGAAGCAGTAGCTGTACTCTGAATGTTCATCAGACCTATATGTGACTTCTTAACATCTACAGTCTGGGTTGAATGGCCACTCTTATTTGTCTGATGGGTATCCAGAGCTCCAAAACAAATACAGTGATGTTCTGTCCTGGTACCACCTCCAGGCAAAGGAAAAGAGGGGGCATCTCTGGAGCAAATTAGACACGTGGCAGGTTTTATAGATCCCAACTCAGTCCAAGTACAGCCCTCATTCCTCACACAGCACCAGAGACATTGCTGAGGGATACCTCCCTTTCCCCTCAAAAAGGCCACTGTGGATTTTACTCCACTTCAAGTAATTTTTATTCCCTGAGACACAAGGATTGCTATATTCCGAGCTGCTTTCTTACAAACCAGGGCTTTCTGGCTGTACTTCATATACTTTGTGTTCAGTTATGTCACATATGGTCTTTTACAACAAGAAGGGATTTGTTTCAAGCAACAACTATGAGCAAATCACTGTCGAAAAGGGCATTTATGGACCTGGCCACCATCTGATTGTTGAGATATATTGGATATGCAGAAAGATCTGGAGATAGCAAATGGAGCATAAGGGGCTGAGTGGGGGTGGGGAAGAAACCGGAGTGATTCATTCTAGTAGAAGAGCTGTATGTACCTCAGACATAGCACAGATGTCCTTCATGAGCTTGATACCAACCTATAATCCATACAATAGCAAGTTTCACATTGCATTGGGTGAGGCTGAGATGGAGCTGGTACCCCCACAGCAGCCCCACAGCGCTGAGTGTTACCCTGGCAGCCAGCAGGGTGTGTGTAACACAGCTTGGGAGGGGCGGGGCCGGGACAGCTGACCCGGATTGGCTGTTCCATACCATGTGACCTCAGCTCAGCCATAAAAGCCAAGGGCAGGGAGGAGGAGGGGGCATTTGTTCCTGTGTTTGTCTCCAGGAGCAGCTGCTGCACACACTGAAGCTCTGCTTTCCTGGGAGGTGGCTGGTCATCACTTACTGAGGGGAAGTAGAGAATAACATCTTCATTTTCCTTTTGTTTCTGTGCATGGCC
>WKFP01014377.1:192833-239943 GCA_011057875.1 Pterocles orientalis | reverse complement strand
TGAGATGGAGCTGGTACCCCCACAGCAGCCCCACAGCGCTGAGTGTTACCCTGGCAGCCAGCAGGGTGTGTGTAACACAGCTTGGGAGGGGCGGGGCCGGGACAGCTGACCCGGATTGGCTGTTCCATACCATGTGACCTCAGCTCAGCCATAAAAGCCAAGGGCAGGGAGGAGGAGGGGGCATTTGTTCCTGTGTTTGTCTCCAGGAGCAGCTGCTGCACACACTGAAGCTCTGCTTTCCTGGGAGGTGGCTGGTCATCACTTACTGAGGGGAAGTAGAGAATAACATCTTCATTTTCCTTTTGTTTCTGTGCATGGCCCTGGCCTTTGCTTTAATTAAACTGCTTTTATCTTGACCCACGAGTTCTTCATCTTATTCTCCCCATTTATTGTGCTGAAGGGGGAGTGATAGAGGGGCCTGGCGGGCATCTGGCATCCAGCCAAGGTTAACCCACCACACACATTTTATCTAAATACATGAATATTAGAGAACACACGTACAGGAAAATCAATTTACAGTCACAAGTGTTAGACAGGCTTTTAAAAGATGGAAAATAAATTGAAGACATGAAGCGAAGTAAGGCCACGAGTTACCCTTTTTCCCTTAATGCAAGAGCTGTGCTTGTTTATGTTTTGTGATTACTTGAAACCCCTCTATACTTTCATAAATTTATGAAAATCCATTCCTTTTGCACAACACTATATTCTAAGTAACAACATTTATTATAGACAAACAATTTTTGGTAGATAATGCATAAATGCACAATGGGATTTCAATATAAAAAAGTTATATCAGGCAGTAATATATCTGCATTTTAAATATATCTATGTTTTTCTCACATCATCCTCCTCAAGTTATTTCCCACATACATATGTATTATTATTGCCATATCAGTCATTTTGGGATACTTTTTTTCAGTTAGGGCAAGTTGAACAATATATTTTGTTATAAAGCAAAAAACATAAGATTAGTTTCTAAAAATTCCTTATCATGCAAGGTATTTAAAGTGAGCAGTGAAGTGCACATGAATTTTCTGACAAAGGCCACTTCTGACCCAAACCCTGCTGTATACCTCTTACCGGTGCAATTGCTGGCAGGGTTCCATCAGGAGACGTCATCCAACTACAGCCGTGTCGGTGGAAGCACCACCACTAACCAAGGGTACGCGGACACACACCAGGATTCATCACCCCCTGGGCCCAGATCTCTTTTTGCCTTGCTCCTGCCCTCACTCACTGCAAGTGTGCAGTCTGGAGCAGAGACCCAAGCTAAATCTCCACAAACTAGTTCAGCAACCAGAAGCAGAACAATAGTATCAATGCTAAATTCCCAATAGCCTAGTTTACCTTAGTTTTCAGTTATCTTAGGGGTGCACAGTGGAGATACTGTCTCAGACTACCTCTGCTGCTTACATGGAAGACAGAAGATTTACATGGGTTCCCAGAATACAAGGAAAAAGCAGGTAATTGGACCTGACTTATCACAAACTCCTGCAAGGGTGAATGCATATATAACAAAAGGACAAAGATAACTGGCTGCTTTATAAATATATAGCAACATACATGCTTGACATGTCAAATATACATCTTATTGGCATATGCTAACGCGTTCTGGGACTAGTTTCAGCAAACATGCATACAACACAGTAATCAATTACTGCACTGTTAAGACACAGTGAAGCTGAAGTTATCCAATGCAGCTCGTAAAGTGTAAGCTGCTAAAAAACTTCCCAACTGATAGTACTGTAAGACCTGCATTTTGCTCTTAACAAAGACTCTTTGGAATTCAGTTTATAAATAAAGCTCTCTAAAGCAAGTCAAGTATCTGAATTTGCAGGAGATTTGAGCAGTTCCTGCAGGAAGACATACCAAAGCTAAGCTAAGTATAAAAGAAAAAAAGCTAAGTAGTAATTCAGTATGGATGTTTCTTAATTCAGCCTCCTGAATCCCAGCTACAGCACGTTCTACTAGAATTGCAAATACAGGCTGGGGTGAACAGGCACGCTTTGGTAAACAAGTGCTGTGGCACACAATATTATGTAGGTGGGGTCTACTCAGAATGTCAAGAGTTCTTCCTCAAATTGTAGAGATCAGCAAGAACACATGCACCATATTTGCATTTTCAAGCTATTTACTGGTATTCTATTCAAATGAAACTAAACAAGGGTTTGGTTTGGGGTGTGTGTCCCCATCACAAAAGGCTCACAGCCTTTTTCCAAAATATAAGCATTTTAAAGATAGCCTAAAATCTACCAAACAGACCAGATTTGTGTTTGCCATTCTATTAATACTTCTAACAAACTGTTTATGTCGCAAGCCCCATGCATTCCACTAGAGCATTGTTATGCACCGACTTGGAGTAGAAAAAAGGTAGCAACGTATCTTTCTTTTTATAATATGGCAATCTAGCAGAAGCCAGTTAATGGAATATTATAAAACTGAGCATGAAGCCTAAGCAACAATTAAATAAATCCCTCTAATCTCGATACTACCTCAAGACCACTGTTCCATTATATAATTTTTAAAAGGAACATGGCAGTATTTAATCTTTCAGGTCAGCATTTTTTGATGTTAGCTATTATGGTGTGGGGTGGTAAGCACCCCAGGCAACAAGGAGAGATACTGTAGGTTACAGCATGGAACGTGAATACTAAGTAGAAGTGATCACAAAACTGTATCTATTGACATTTACCTTTGATGTACATACAGCCATTTTATTAAAGAGACAATAAGAACCAAATTATTTATAAGGTACGGTATTTTCTTGCAGTCATTGTTCAAATTAGTCAAATGTTTCATATGAAAATGTTCCTGCACACAAATCTAAGCTACTCTGTTTTCCTTCTGTAAGGAATGAGATGAAGAATAAGTCTTATTCCAACTACAGTTTTCTCCAACAATGCTGTACTAATTAAAGTATTTTTTCTAAATGACAGCACCATTTTCAGCTTGCATAAGAAACAAAAGAGCAAAATGCCAAAGTTTTCTAATTACACGACAATCTTCGTCTCAACCCAATTCATTAAATGTCTTTATAAATCTCTGAATTAAGCAAAGAAAAAATTTTGTTCTAGAAAGAAGATAAAGAACTTTGTAAAGCTATGAGAACCCAAGATGTACAACTCATGAACCAAAGCACTCGATAAATATGTTGTTACTGCATCAGTAGTAAAATATGGGAGGTGTGCAGAATCTGGACAATGTTCAGGAAGCTATCAAACCTCTGTTTGGATGCAATTGCAATGGTGATGAGGATACCCAAACTGGAATATGCACCACGCTAATGGATGCTAACAGGAGCAGTGTTGGAGGAGGGTGCTAACATCCTGGATTAACTGATGAAAACTGAACTTCAGTCTGAAGCAGATAGCATGCGAGCACTCAAAAATTCCCCCATGCCGCACTAGCTGTTTCCCCTCAGGTTTGGGATGAGTCACACTAGCAGGTTTCCACCAAATTGCTTCTGATTCAAATGTACCTTTCTTTCATTTACATAAAAGTGTTGCGGTAACAGCCCTTCAAAATACCCACTTCAGAAATAATGTTTCATCGTTCACTTTTATATAACCGCGGTTCTCCCAGGCCTACGCTGTTCATTTTTTTTCTTTGTTTGCCACCAATTTCTGCCTACCCGCAGGCAGTTGTTAGCACAGCCGGGAACGCCTGCGCTGCTGGCACTGTCACCTCTTCTAGGCAGCCTGGGATAGTGGCAGATGTCCAGCCAAGGGGTCCTCACCATGTATCTCCATTAAAACAAAGTCAAGGTAATTATGGATATTTTCACTCCTTCACCCTTCTGCCTCCACTGATTGATTCAGAAGCATCTTCAAAACCAGAAAAGGCAGGCAGTTTATTTCTCACTCTTACGACAATAATGGCTCATTTTGAGACGAGAAATGCAGAAGTACTGAGGACAAAAACATTTTTTTTATGTTTAGAGTCAGAGCAAGCAAGATAGCTGCTGATTCGTGGCTCCAGCATTCCTACACGCATAATTCCTCAGTAGAGCTTTTCATAAACACTTTATTGCATTCATTATGAACTTGTACAGTTAAACTAGTACCTCATTTTAAAATCTGTTTTATGGGAAGGATGTTCCAAGTCACACAAGCCAGAGCAGCTTAGCACTTCTATGGGATAATAGAGTGACAGTAGAGTTTCTATCAGCTAACAGAAGGACCTGTGGTACAGGGAGACAAAAAGAGAACAAAAAAACCATTATCCTAACACCAAATAGAAAGACATTTTGGACATTTCACATAAATACAAACTTGAAAGCAATATGCCTACCATGGTGGGCAGGTATAGAGTCAAATTATACCTGTGCGAATGCTAGAATTGTGGGAGGATGAAAACAGGAAGATGGTGGGATTAGTTATTTAATTTACATGGGATTATATGAAGTTTTGTTTTATTGCATGTCCAGGAAAATTGAAAGCCAAGCTCATGACTTCCTGTAGTGTCTGGGGAGAGGAGAGAAAAATACGCAGAATCCTCACTCCTTTATAACAAAACAAAAAAAAACTACAAGGAGATTTTATTTGTAAGGCAAAAAAACCAAACAAGCCCAAACAACCAAGCATATGGGGAGGGAGGGGAGCAAATTTAGTATAAAGTAAATCAGTGTCCTGGTTTCAGCTGGGACAGAGTTTGCTTTCTTCATAGTAGCTAGTATGAGTCTAACAAAAAAATTTTTTCAGAGAATACTTGCCACCATCTTCTGAACACATAAAGATGGTGTTTGGAATGGAGATTCCATGAAGATGGCATTTGTCTTACATTTTAAAAGTTTCAAATACTGCTAGTATTTGAAAACTTTCAGTGACCAGACCTGACAAGTTAAGCAGTCAATTTACTGAAGAGCCTTAAAAGGCAAACAGGTCTGACACTGGTCTGTGGTTAATTCTGTAATATGTTGGCACAAAATTTATCTGACTTCCTTCCAAATTTGTGATAAATGAAAGATACAAACAAAACCCCAGATATTGACTAAGGAGAATAAATAAATAAACCAGAGACTGAAGCCAAATAAATAGATTAAGTAGTATTTTCTTTGCCAGTAGCAGCATTTTCTTGGCCAAGACTATTCCAGTTCCAATGAATGATAAAATTAAGACCTACTACATTGTAAAACAAAAAAACAGCAATAAGAATGTGCCTGCAACACAGACTCAAAGATTCAACCAAGGCACAAGGACAGTTTTTGCTGTAGAACAAGAGATCTTCAGTCTTCCAAACTCCCAGTGCATCTTATTCATTATCCCACAGTGGAGGAAGATTACTTGCAAAGGACAGTCTTCTTACCCAGTTCGGAAAAAATAGTCTACTTCTTACTTTCTTCTGAAAGCACTCCAGCCCTAATTCTCTCGCATCACGAAACATTGATTGCTCATCTGTGTAGAAAATAACAGCAGAACCCCCAGTTACACAGAAATGTGTGGAAGACCACTCACCACTCCCAGCAAGCTCAGAGGTACCTAGGAGTATCTGGGTGCACATGTCAATATGCTCAGTGAATTAGCTTGCTAAAACTAATCTCTAATTAGATACAGGATAAGAAGGGCTGCAAATAAATTAACATCAAAATCACTGTAAGTCTTATTGGTCTGGAGATGTTAGTGCAAACAGAAGAAAAGGAGACAGAAGCCTAAAAAAGCATTTTGTGATTGGGACAAACTGTCAGCGCTTTGCCTACTTAATTAAACACCAAGTAGCTTTTTATTTTGGGCACCTCCTTCATCAGTACAGAAAGAAGGTTTCAGGCAGTTGCATACATTCCACAAACAGTAATATCAAATAGTAGGCAATGCAAAACATATCTTCCCATTTTTGTTGTATCACCTCTCTCATTTACCTTCACTGGGAGGATAATGTCTGTCTACCATGTCACATCCTGCCTCTCCGCTTGCCTGTTCTCTGTAACCCAGCCTCACTGGAGGAAACCCACTGAATTTCAACCCTCCAGAGGTGCAGCTCTTTGCTCACAACCTCTCTTCCTGATTTCTCCACACTCGAATGCCACTGTCACCCACTCTGTTCAAGATCCTTTACATGCTGCAACTGTGACTTGTATTATCAGCTAGGAATAAAAGCCAGAGCACAGTTCCTTGGAAAAGAGGTCATATTTATTAATTTTGTGCAAGACAGCTAGCATGATGCAGACTTGATGCAGCTTCAAGTGCCTGATGCTGCCAATGACCAAGATAACTAGGTAAATTTATACAAACAGATATGTATGCACATACCTCTCTTATGGTGCTCAATGGACCACACAGTAATTCTTTAAAGTTTCAAAATCCTTCTATTCCTAGCTCTTCAAATGCTGGTCAGGACCCAGATCCCTTTCCTTTGAAAGAGTGGCAGCACATGGCACAGTTTTAATTCAAAGCAAACGCTGCACGGTCTGGCTTCCTGCAGCAGGGCGCTCTTTCTGCCTTTTTCACTCCCCCTGGATTTGAAGAAAGTCAACAGTAAGCTTTTAGCATCATTGCTGTCACCAAGGGTGAATGTGCAAAGGCTCAGTTCTCTCTGGGGAGTGGAAGGCAGTACAGCATTCCCCTTTCAAAAGAGCAAGGGGAGGCATTTACAGTTAATTGCTGAGGTCACTCAAGTCACCCAACTGTTCATTCTGATGAAGTGGTTCTGTTAAAATGTTTTACTTTCATTGCTGTAACAAGCAGTGCAAATAAATCCATGGTTGGAAGAGCTGGGATTTAGCATCTGATTTGTACAGTATCAACAATTCATGCAACAAAATCTGGACCCACCACGGATGGGCTCAAGTTACAGACCAGAAATGGAGATGGCGTTAGACTAGATGATCTCTAAGGTCCCTTCCAACCCAAACCATTACCATTCTGTGATTCTGTAAATCTGAAAGCACACCCTCTCCTTATTTTTTAAGTTGATGTTTCCTGCAATGGTAGATCCACTGGCACTTGCCACAATGACAGAAAACGTGGTAGGCTGTCAGCAGAGCCCAAGAAGAAGCCATTTGCCATAACAGAACTGATCAGTTTAAACCACGATGAAGCCATTAAAAATATCTAGCAGCACCAGGGTTATTTGTTTGATATCTCAAATCTACATATCAAACAGCTAGCAACTTGAAAATAAAAGAGAAAAGCCTGAAATAGGAATCTAACACCACGTGGCATCTTGATGGCCACATGGTATAAGGAACAAAGGTCTGTGAATTAACATGAAGCTTTATGGTTGTTTAGACTCACACTTCTTTTATTTCAAAATTAGCAATTTTTTAATTAAAAAAATTGAGAAAATACAGAAGGCAGCAGATCCTTTAGATCTGTGTCTAGACAGATGGAGCACAACCGGTTTAGAAGATGGGTTGACTAAACCTCATGAAATGAGAGCAGAGGAAGTTCACAAATGTAACGAAGACAAACCAGAACACACTCAGGTAGAGAGAAGACCTCACAAGAGACACTACTAAGAGGAGGGACAAGGAGGCAGCAGCAGTTTCTCCAAGAAACAATACTACAGGATAATGTGTGCTTGTGCCCTGTAAAAAAAGCAGAAGTTGTAGCACAAGATTTATTTGTCAAGACAGACACAGAACGTGAAAACACAGTCAAATTGCTAGCAATAAGTACATAGGTATGAGAATCAGCATGGTTAAGACGGAATTATAATGCAAATTAAAAAAACTGGCTAGCAACAACAACAAAAAAATCCTTATAAATCAATGCAGAGAAAAACTGATGAGCGATGACATCCAGAAGGGTACCATGTTTAGGACATCAGTCTTCACCAAGAGGGTCAACTGCAAGCAGTGATTAGCATAAATAATAGCAATGACAGGTAAGATTTCAGGGGGAAGGGCAGAGAGAGAGTGTATGAAAGTATGTGCAGGAAAGAAAAAAAACAAACAAGTAAACAAAACAAAGCAACAGTAAACAACAGGTAAGAATATTAGAGACACAGTGAATCAATTTAACTTCAAATTCTGGGGGAAAACAATCCCGAACACATTAATTAGCAGCACCTGGAAGATAATCTTAACTAATAGCCAAAAGAGATTTGTTAAATCACATTGCTAACTTCCTCTGACAGACCTTCCAGATAGGTAGGAGAGAAACCACAGATGTCACATCTTTCCTCTAGTAAGGCTTTGAAACTGCCTTGAGAGATTTTCACAATCAGACTACAGATGCAGAAAGAGTAAGTAGTTCAAGGATGTGAGAAACAAAGGTTAAATATATCATCATCAGGACAGAGTAGTCATCTGGAAGGATGGAGTGAAATGTAGCAAGTTATGTACAGGATACTGCCCACAGACAGGAAACAAAATAGAGAAATACAGGATGGGAAACAGCAAGGCAACAACAGACTACAGTGGGTCACAAATGTCATGCTGTTGTAAGAAAGACAAACACTGCTATGAGATATAAAATCATTAAAAGTGTTGGAGTGCACAGGCTGAGCATAATCTGCTGAACTCCAAAAAATCCTTCTACTTTACTCTGTTCATGTCTGAACACCTAAGAAAGAAAGATGTGAAGCCACCAGAGAGGGTCTAGGAAACAGTAATGAGAATGCAAAGTAGTCTAGAAAATGTGACTCAGGGGGAGGTGGGATGGACAAGCTAGTTGTTAGAACAGGGAGAAAAAAAAACCACAGACGTAAGGGATAGCTGTTACACTGGAAGACTACCACAAAGAGAAGGGAATTGTCTCTTCAGTCAGCCATCGAAAGGATAAGTCCTAATAAGCTTAACATGAGCACAGTAAAGAGGTTCAGGTTAAGCACTGGAGGAGGCAAGACAGGAATATAAAAAAATAATGGAAGGGTAGTGAAGCACTGGAAGAGATTCCACCAGAAAAGAGCTTTAAAAACAGCTGAGGCAATCGCTTCTTCATAAAAGACAGAGACAGTTAAATGACCTCTTGAGACTGAGACTTCCTGGCTGTGAGCAATATTCTAGGAGAGATGGTGGCAAACAAGAAGTGAGGGGGAGGAAAAGTGGTTTGAAAGCACTGAGAGGAGAAGCACTGAGGGAAGTCAAGTGACAGGCAGGAAAAGAGAGAAAAAAAGATGAAAAATAAGACTGCCATTTGCAGGGAGAGCCATTTCAGAGGCGTGTGTGCTCACACTTTCCCGAGCAACTACTTACAAGTTTGCACCCCACATCAAGGGAGAAGGCAAGCTCCAGATGTTCACATCTGCCCTTGCTGTAGTTTTTGTCCCAGTTTTGACCTTAGCAAGTAACACAGTGCAAGAAAAGCAAATCCACAGAGAAGAAAACAGTTGACATTGATGATGCAGCACCCACACTACCCACGTTGGCGTGGCAGCATTGATACATTTTGCTTCAAGCCAGCTCTAGCCTGGTCCTTTGGGTAGGACAACTGTTTGCGGTTAGATGTTACAAGCACTCCTGAAGAACACCTTCCAGTCTTACTTCACCTGAAAGGAATCCAGCTCATCTTCCCCAAAATCATCCAGCAAAGTGAACCAAAATGTGGTGAGGACATACTTCAAAAGCAGGCTTTTGAACTGAATTAATGCAGTAACACAGACTCGCCCTAAGCCAACCAGAGGAATCCAGGGACCAACACCGGCATCCATAAGGCAGAGAGCAAAGCAGAACAGGTCAGCTGTAGCAGACCAGAACACTGTTTGCCTCAACTGTGAGATCTAAAGACTTTCTAGCAACAAGCATGCCTGGAATGACAGCATTAAGTATCTAGGTATCACATACTAACTGTCTCTAGACAGAATATTGACCATTTTAACCAACATCTGATGTGACATATGGACATCTGTGGTAGGTCTGCAAACAAACTGTAACAAACCATCACAATGTTTTAATTTAACAACTGCATTTGCTTTAATATAACATTGCTAATAATTCTTTTTTTTTCTTTCTTTTCTTTAAATGAGAACCTATGTCTATGGACTTTCTCACTCATAAATAAAATAGCAGAATCAAAACAAAAAGCCAAGCACCCAAGCCATCAATCTTTTCCAGCTGTAACCAAGTCATAAAGCAATACCCAAGACAAAGAATGTTCCAGTTTCTCATTGCCAGTTCCTAACATCAACATATTTTAATTTCATGATGCAACTTTATTTTCCTCAAGAAGGGTCAAATTGTGCATGTCTGTCTGTGCGTGCCTGTTTAGATTCTGACCTTCAAGGCCATCCCCTGTTCCTTATGAGGCCATGGCTCTGTAGCTTCTGAAATATTTGGTGCCTTTGGATTCCTTGTTAAGGACTGTTTTGTTTCTTACTCTATGCACACCACACATCCAGCCTGGTTCCTGGAACAATTACCCTGGCTTTGTCTGGGTGGTTGATGATAACATTTTTTTCGGATCACTTCAAGTGGTGCTCCTACGTAAAACAGCAAACTGATTTTTGCACACATTGACAAGTTTACAGTTTCATTTTGAGTAAAACCCTGTAAGTGTTATGAGATTCCTCCTTCCACCTCTGTTTTAATTCCTTATAAACAAACACACATGAAACAGGGGGAAAAAAAACCCCAAACAACCTCATCTAATATCAACAAATACAATTAAAACACTTGCACATAAATTCTAGATACCATTTAATCCATGAGAGAAGCTACAGAATTATGGTTTTATTCACAGATTATTAAACAACAGGAGAAGCAACTGTGGGCATCAAACTTAAGAATATCTTAACCGAGGATCCTAGCCAGCTCATGTTGTAGAGCTATGTTTGCAAGACAGGCATTATTTACACATTCTGGTGAAGTACTCCACAAGTTTAGCATTTCAGGACGGTTCATGAATTTCTAATAACATCTGCCAATTCATATATAATGTGCTTAAACACCCAGATGCCATACCCAAAACCAAATGAATCATAAATCCAAAGGTCATCTGAACTGGTGAGGTTAAGTCAAGCTCCTAGTTTACATTCACATTGCCTTGGATGCGTAAACTAACATCCAAGCAGTGAAAATTTTAATTGGCTTGGATCGTAGATGAACTCTTTCCTTTTTAGTCTGCCTTCTGATTTTAATTGGTTATAAAACTACTGTAAATATTTTCTTCTTTCTCACCCTTCTTCCCAAGGTTTTTCATAAACAAGGGAGGTATTGTTTAGCTGCTATACACTACATCCCACACACCCCAAACCAAACCAGAGAAAAAGTATGCAGATTGCTACAGAGCTCTCCGGCTTCTACACATTTTTTGATCACACACTGCAGAACAATTTTGCACACCTCCAAAAAAACACCTCCAAAAAATTGACTGGTGCAACTCACAGCATCTTTTTACCTTTGCTTTTCATTATCTGCATAAGGAGATAAAAGTAGGCTTGGAAACTTCAGCAAGTGAACCTAGAAAGATTTGCTCAGCGAACTCCGAGTCTCTGGTCAACAGCTCTGTGCTGTTCAAAGCCCAAGTACAAGTGCATCACTGTTCTCTCATTTAAACGTAGAATAATTCTAGGATTCATGGCAATGCCAGCTTAAACTTAGCTCTAAAGAAACCCTTTGTTTTCAAATAAATCGGTGCCTGGTTTTAGATAATTCTGTAAAGAATTCTATTCATCCACCACATAACGTATTTGCTAACATTAAAAGAATACCAAAGAGGCAGCCAACCTCCAAAAAATTCTGAAGAAAAGTGAAGATAAACCATTCTATCCAGCATATGCCTTTAGAGTTAACATATAATGTGTGTATACAAGATGTAAAAACTCATCGGAAACAGCACAGTTTGTTCTTGATACGAACACTTCACACTAAGACAGCTGAAAATTTTGGTGCACATTGGCCATGCTCTCTTGCCCGAGCAACGTAATAGCTCAGGTTTTCTGTCACCGCTGCAAGTATCACACAGTTTTTACGGGACACCACTAAGGGACAGGTTGGTCGGCCCCTGACAGAGAAACTCCACGTGTTTTCAATCAAGGCTCTGAATACAGACAGATGGCAGAAAAGAGACCCAACAATTCCAAAGACAGTAGATAACCTTTTACCATCGGCTGATTTGGGAGGGGATGGGGGTGAAATTTAGATGTTTTACTATTAAAATGCTGCTTAAGTACTTCCATGATAGTCTGAAAATCCAGAACCCCTTGTAAGAGCAACTGATAAAGCTAAGTTACTTATTTACAAGAAATTTACTGTGAGTACCAGGAGATTAGATTAACACCATTAGATGTATTACTTAAATTAAACACTTGAATTAATCAAGAGGGCCTAGTATTTGGGGAGAAAAATAAATCAGGAGGCAATTAGATTCTAGGCTGTCAACACCTACTATGACTCTAGACAACTGCCCTCTGTTTCACTTCTTACCTCTCATAAAACATTGCTATATACTCTTTAACGCTACATGTCCTTTTTACTTACCTTTTATGAAAACATGGCTTTTTTCTATTTTTTCTATAATAAAATCAAGAGGCACCACTACTATTGCAGCAAGGAAGCAGAAGTCTCCTAGTTCTTTGATGCACTTTTCTTCAGGCATTTGACAGTCTGGGTACTTTTGCCAGGTAGCTTTTAGTTCTGAACTGTTCTAAATTTTCTCTGGTTTATAGTTTTTAGTAGCATTCCAAACTCATGGACTTAATGCATCTTGTTTTTGCAAGGTATGGTTAAATCCCATCCAAAGGGAGTACAAAAGTTATTTTTTTCTCTAATTACCTCCTATCCCTATTCCATGCTCTTCCCAACATTACAGCAAAACACATACCATAAACTGGAAATTCCACGGCATTTAAGTAAAAGCACTTGTAAGTAAAACCATTCATTTTCTGAATGCTCAGTCCTTACTTATTTAGTAAACTTAGTATGAAACATATTTTAGGGCTTGATAGTGATCCCAATTCATAAATAATTAACAGTAAGATGCCTCCCAAAGAAGTCTAAACCTAAACTATCATTATCTAAATAGACAGTTCTGTCAGAGCCCTGCTGCTCTGTCAAGAGCCTTCAGACTGAGTACATCCACACTTAAATACGTATGCCCCACATTTCTGCATTTAAGTAGGAACTACACAGGGCACGAAAAAGGCCAGAAGACAGATGTCCAAGGGCTGCAGCATGTGCTCTCGGAGGCGAGTGGATAATTGACCGCTAGCACAGGTTGCCCAGAAGGGCTGTGGAGCCTCTGTCTTTGGAGGTGTTCAAAACCCAGCTGGACAAAGCCTTGAGCAACCCTATCTGAACTCAGTGTTAACCCTGTTTCACACAGGAGGCCACAATCGATACCTCCCCAGGTTCCTTCTAAAGAGAATAAATGCATTATTTAAGATGTTTAGCCCTAAGCAGCACTTACCCTTTCAGCATATCTTCCTAGCTGAAGCCAGAAATGTCACTGTAATGAAACGTTACATGCAACATCGCAGGACAATAATCCTCACAGGTCCCCCAAATACTTACAATTTCTGATTAAAATATCAATTTGAGCAAAGATTAATGATGCAAAGCCCTGAAATAGCTATCAAGATAGGTTCTGAAAAATAAGAAGTGTGTTTCCAGCCAGTGCCTTATTTTAACAGCAAACAGAAAAGTTACGAGATCTCAAAAATTGGCACACAGTTTGCATATATTTAGATATCAGATTTTGCATCCTATATTATACCGATAAATATAATTACTTGGGAGTGACTTCAGTTCCACAGTTGTTCAATAAAAACTCAGATACGAGGTATAACTCCATAGGGCACTGCAAATCTATTCTGATGCACCTGCTACATTAGCAACACTGAGTCCAGAATCAGTGGCAAAGCTTTCCTTGGTCTAACGTCTGCTCCAAAATATTTCGCAATTAACCATACAATGAAAACATTTTAAATAGTTCTGTTTCCTCAGTTATTTCACAACAGTGAACAAGAGACGGAGAAGTACCGTTGAAGGAAAACATTGCAAGAACTGGAAGAGACGGCATCAGCAAAGCAGCACACTGGTGCCTCATAAGCAGGTGGAAACGTGTTGGTCTTGCTTCTCCAGAGACAAAAGATCAGAAGTTGGTACCCCTTTAGTTTACTCCAAGAGAAGTGTTAACGGTCTGTAAAGTTATGCAACTTCTGCAGTGCCAGTATTTTGCAATATTATTTGGCAAGGCACTTGGCACTAGCAGCTTGCTAGTTGCCCTCAGTTTCAAATGACTGCCAAAAAATAAGATGTCCTATCTCTTTGAATAAAGGTACCCTGTAATAAATTCAGTCACCAATCTTGCTTATCCACACTCCCCCCAACCAGGTGCTTTCCTGCCCTAAAACAAAGAAACACTGTAGTTGCAAAGCAAAGAATTTCAAATATGAAGGAGTGAGGAATTTCCCTTTCAGCATCAGATGATGCTCACAGGGTGTCTGAGAGGCCCAAGTGAAAAGGTGACGCACTGGAACAGGTTGCCCAGGGAAGGTGTGGATGCTCCACCCCTGGAGGGGTTCAAGGCCAGGCTGGATCAGGCTGATCGATGATCTCCAAAGGTCCTTTCCAACCCAAACCATACTATGATAAGATACAACCTTACTTCTTCCTTTGCTAAAGGCTAGAGAGGAAGACTCTCAACGCAAAACTGAGTGAGGGAATGGAGTCACAGGTTAGGTCACAGACACCCAAATCCGGGACACAGATTGGTTACATATGGACAATAGCTGAAAACCTGCATAATACAAAACTGCCAGGCTGAAACCTATCGCCACACAGATACACTGAGAGATAGAGATGGCCCAGGATGGAGATTCCTGCACTGGAAATGGGGCTTTTTGGTAGGAATCACTGGAAATGGGGCTTTTTGGTAGGAATCACTGGACTCTCCCCACTTCAGCTTCAGAGCTTAAACTCCTAAACCAGGACTACAAACAGCTGTCACCACCCACTCCAGATCTCAGACCCCATTCTTCTCCTCGGCCCAGTTTTCTCCTAGAGCAATGGGCCAAGTGTTGTTCGTCTCCTGAAACATGGAGGACATAATGGAAATTCTCACCTCTGGCAACAGTCTCACCATCAGCAACCAAGCACTAGATCCCAGCCCTCCTCCCAGGGGAACACATAAACTGCTGCAACAGAGTCAGGTTCTGGTGCTCCGTCATGTCGGGCAACCTGCTGCATCTTCCATGAGATGGCCCAGGTTAAACACAAGCTGAGAAGCGTGCCCTCCCACTCACTGCATTCAGCCTATGCAACAGCTGTGGAGGTGGGGGAAGACGTGGTGGGTTTGAACCCCTTGGGAGTCCGGGTTTCAACTACTAGAACAGAGTTTACTCTTCAGCCAAGTCCCACCACCAGCAGCTCTCAGGGAGAGGTGAGCACTATTTCCTCTTCTGGTGATGTTTTATAAAGAAAGCCCCTACAACTGCATTTAGAGACACAACCAATCCTATCAGTGAGCATGTTTACAGTGTTCTTGCCAGGTGTCTTAGTTTCTTGATCTCCTAAGGGCTTTGCTGCTCATCTACAGCAGCTCTAGATAAGGCACTTAAGAACTTTCTGTTTAAATTGGAGATCCAATACGTTTAAGACACTTTCAGAGTCACGCAGACACTCTGTTAGGTGATTTGGAAAACTTGGGAGAACAAATTCTGTTTGAGAATTAGTAATGCAATCAGGAACCTGATTAACACATTTTAAAATGTTCTCACAGTATCCTGAAGCCCTTCAGTTCTACTTTGGAAAGCATAAGTGTTTGCTTTGCAGGTTATTTTAGCATATGGATACTACTTAAACTAAAACAAAATAAATCCTTCAATATAAACACTCAACGTGCTAACTTCAAATAAAAACAACATATTGCTTTACTACAGCTCAGTCTATATAAATACATAAATTACTTATGCTAGTTTCTAGTTGCTTGGTCTACAGAAAAAAAAAATAAATCCCCAGCAGTATAGGTCTTCAATGACTTAGGAACGTCCAAAAATAAAGTCACAGAAACAACCAGTAGTGACTTTCCTTCTGGGAAGCGCCCACTCCTTAGAAATAACATTTTTCTAAATGACAAATTAGACAAACAAAAATAAATATTAATTTACAACTACAAATGTGTGTAATCTTTTCTCGATTTACATGCAGAAATGCAGGGCATTTGTGTATAAAATGGCTTGTGGCCGTGGGAAAAAAATGCCCTAGTGCTTGCATGTAAACCATAAAACTGAAACCATGTGTAAAATAGGTGGAAAACAGGCAGGATAACCCAGGAGAGAGCTGATGTGTGGATGTCACTGAGGATCACAGCTTATTAGAAGCTTATCCTGTATGGATGGGATGGAAAATAAGAATTGACATACCCTCTTATACAGTAATGATTAACATGAACCTGCAATTAGCACGCATGGCATTATGACAGATGATTTCCATCATAAATCCTAGATCCCAGGGGAGACAAGAGTTGCTTTGCATCTATTTTTATTTGCTAATACCTGCCACATTTTAGTTAATATACTTTATTTTTGGCTCTTGGCATGTCCTATTGAAATATCTTGTTGCTGGGTCGAGTCAGCTTTGGAGGCTTGCAGCTACCCCAGCTAGCTAGGCTGAAACAATTCTGCATATTAAAAACCAGCAATCACTATTTTAAACACATGCCATTACAGTCAAATTATCCACCTACTTGTGGACTGACTTTAAACAAGTCAAAAAAATTAGCAGACTAGTAATTTTAAAGTGCCCACATCTTAAAACTTGAACTGCTACCTCCCTGCAATTATTTTGTAAGTAGAGTGGTCTAGGAACTGCCCAACTAATGTTCTCCCTAGGTCCTTTGAAGACCTCTGTTCAACAAGACTTGAACATCCAGCTTTGTCAGGCTTCTTAGAAAGCTACCTGTCCCTTGAGAACGAAAATGCAGAGAGCAACAGTAAAAAGCAACAGCTCCTACCAGCTGTTGATTATCAGAATGAAGGTCCCCTCAGAACAACATAACCAACGAATTACAGTCTCGCATACTCTAGATGCAGCCCCTGTATACACCAGCCCGCATAACTCTCCTTCAGCTCAGGAAATGTTTAATCCTCTTTAAAGATAACAATAGCTACTAAATTCACTACATTAACATGAAAGAAGTTAAATGTAAGGGCTGTCAGCATCTATTTTGAGTGGCCAATATAAATTCCAATGATATTTCAATCCTCAGAGCATGTAACAAAGAAGCTGTAGCATTTGCTAGAGAGAAATCCAGAGACTGCAAACTGGTTTTTGCTGCCAACTAGTGCATATGTCTCCTCTTCATACAATCCTCAAAATTAAGGGAAAGAGCCTGGCACACTGCAAACAAAAAAACAGCTCTGCAGGACCACGTAAATCTCAGCAAGGGGAAGCCAAGACGTGCTGACCAAAGCCCATGTAAGAAGTGAGCCAAAGACGCACTGCAAACAGAAAAGTCGTGCAGGTGAATGTTGTGGGATAGTCCCTTCAGGCTCCTCTAGTTCTCCCCCTAATGCAAATCCTCTGTGTCAGAATTTTACCTTCCCTGTAAAATCTGTGCAGAAAGTACCAATACTTTGCAACTCCTGTACAGGAGGAGAAGACAGTATTTAAATTTTCTCCCTGTCTCCAGCGTTCTCTCACACTGAAGGTGTTTAAGTGGGAAAAGAGGCAATTCCAGCCCTTGCCTCCCTGGCACAGAGAGCACTAGAAAGAGCGGCTGCAGACCTGAGCTGTGTTAACTACTTTTCCTCTGCGAGGCACAAAGTAAAGGGAACCAGGTTCTCTCCATCCCAGGGGGGCATGGGAAAAGGGCTCTCTGGAAAAGGGCTCTTTCAGCTGCTCTAAAGGTAAAGGCCAAGCCATCCCTTACCTCTTAGATGTCTGCTTCCACCTTAGCATTACTATCTACGTGTAATTAAGCAGTGGAACTGAAATGGAGTTTGGTGGGGTTGGTAGTTGCAATCCAGAAATCAAAACCTCCAAGCCCAGCCAGCTGGGCAAAATAAAATGTCGTATGTGAAACTACACATACACCCAGAAACACCTGAAAACGCGACGGCAAGAGTACCAGCAGGAGCAAATAACGCTGCTGGGGAAGGGTGAGGACAAAAAAAAAAGACGAGAGGAGAATGTGAAACGCAGAATGACTTTGCAACTTCTTTGCAAATATAGCACCTAAAACTACACCACCAGAAAAAAAAAAAAAAAAAGAAAAAAAAAAAAGCAGAAGTTTCTCCATGTTTGCTTGCAGCACTTTGCCCCAGTCCGCAACAGCAGCCTTGCAGCCGGAGCCGCACGCCCACGCGGATCCGCGTTTTCCTGCGCGAACAGCTCCAGCTACCCCCAGCCCTGCACAAGGCGGGGGGGGCCGCGCTGCACGTACACTGCGAACCGGCCGCAAACATTTTCGGGCTCCAACAAAAGGGAGGGAAAACGGCCCCGTGTGCCGGCCCTCCGCGGCCGCTGCACCTCCGTGGCTCCGAACGGCCCCTCTTTCAAGCGCCCGACGGCCCGCCGCCTGCAAGCGGCACCCGCACCGCGTACCTGCCTCCTGCCGGCCGGGGCGGCCCGGGGGTGTCCGTCCGTCCGTCCGCTCGAGTCTCCCCTTCCTCCTGCCCGGCGGGGCGCGCTGCCCGCCCTGCCTCCCCTGCCGCCTCAGCCGCGCGCCTCCTGCCGCCGCCCCGGGCTCACGGGGCTCACCCCCGCCGCGCCGTAGGGACAGGCCGGCCACGCGCCACCGCCGCTCCCCCCCCGCCGGCGCAGGCGGGGCCGCTGTCGCTCTCGGTGTCGCAGCCGCCCGCGCCGACCAGCGCCTCCCCGGCCGGGGTCAGGCGGGGACTCGTGGCCGGCGCCGGCCCCGGCCCGCTCCGCCCCGGCCCCCGGCGGCCTGCCCCCGGCTCGGCCCTGCCCGCCCCCGCCGAGGGCCCTGAGGCTGCGGCTGCCCGAGGGACAGGCAGGAGCAGACCCCGCGGCTGCCGGCAGACGCTGGGATACGGGATTCAGGGCCGGGGCGACGCGGTTTTTCCCGCACCCAGCAGCAAGCGGGCGGCACGCGGCGCGCCGCGGGAGCGGGTTTGGGAGGGTGGCCGCGCTCCGGAGCAGCTGTTCCTCGCCAGCTCAGTACGTGTAGCCAGCCCGCAGCTGCACAGCTGTCGCGCCCTGGCACACAAAGCGAACGTGGATTTCGGATGCCAGGATTTCATGCATCTGGCCAGCAAACATGAATCACTCGGGCTGGATGGAGGCGAGAGACACTGGAGGCACTGGCTATGCTGCAGAAGCATCCTCCCCCTTCTGTCTTCTAGGCTTTATTTTGCCTTTTTTCTTCAATAGTCACTTTTAGCAGTCATTTCTCACAGCAGGATGTGGTAAAGAGTTACCAGTTTGTCTCAAGCAACATTTCATAGAATCACAGAATCATTAAGGTTGGAAAAGACCTCAAGGATCAAGTCCAACCGTCAACCCAACACCACCTAACTCACTAAACCAACCATTTGTTGTCTCTTCTCTGGCTGCTTCTTCCATGCTTCCTGCCACGCTTTCTCCTCTGCATATTACCACAGGATGCAGCACAGAAAACCCCACCCCACCCTTAATTTGCGCAATCCTTCCTCAAAACACTTCTGTGTATCAGATTCGTGGTTCCAAATAAGGCCAACTGAGGTTCCCATGTGACACACCTAAGAAGATGGTACCAGCTTGGAGGCTTCACAAAACAAGCAGAATTTCAGGAAGGCTTTGGAGACAGGACGTGAGATGAGGGAGGTTGCTCCAAGCACAGATGGAGCATGAAATTTTTGAGTGGCAAAAGAGAAAGGCAACAGCTTTTGCATCCTGAGAGGCACGAAAGAAAACAAAGACTGTAGTATGGGTAAAAGTGAATGCTAGACAGAGAGCTCAATCTGATGGTCTGGTATAGTTAATCTGATGTCCCACTATATCTTAAAAGAACGACCAGTGCATTGCAGCATCCCTTCAGTACAGTTGGGATAGTTCCTTCCTTCCCTGCTTCTAGTTAAGCAAAGGAGTGAGACAAAAAGTTACAGCGAAAAGCCATGTCTTTGAGGAAAGACAGGAATAAGCAGTTCTTGCCAAGATGGTATGAATTCATAGAATCACAGAATGGTTTGGGCTGGAAAGGACCTTAAAGATCATTCAGTTCCACCCCCTGCCATGGGCAGGGACACCCTCCACTAGCCCAGGTTGCTCAAAGCCTCATCCAGCCTGGCCTTGAACACCTCCAGGGGTGGAACAATTCATGCAAGCTGATTCCCTGTCATACCATATACTTGGGAAGAAGTGTTTGATTGACACAACTAAATCTTTCCTTAAGGTCTAGATTGTCAGGAATTAATCTTTCTGTATTAGAACACTATTTCTGCATTGGATTAAATTGGTAGAGAGAAGACTGAATAATAGATGTATCCACTCTCTCCTTTCCCTTCTCTCCCAAAGAGCCGTAATGAGGGAAAAGTCTTGGAAGGTTTTCTCCTGTGTCAAGACAAAACCAAAAACAGAAAAAAAAAAAAGTAATTTTCTCCTGCCCAAAAAGGAAAGAGCTGTTTAACCCCAGAATAGCCTATAACTTGATATATCATCACAACATTAAACACTTAAAGGCTGGATAAAGTACCTAGTTTTGTTGGTGCTTATCCCATACTGGTGCCAGGCTTTCTACTTCCAAAGCTCTAACAAGGTATTAGTGTATTGTTTGTTCCTTATCTGAAATGAAAAATTCTAAAAAGCATCCATTTTAAGTGAAACCCACCTCAGTTATCTAACAATAATATGCAACTCTTTCTAGAGCTTTCCTGCTACCTGAAGAAAACACAGAACTAGTAGGAAGAAAAACAAAAAGACAGCCATTAAACAGCAGCTCTTATCAGTTGAGGAGGCTGAACCACTGGAAGTCTCTTCTAGTCCTTTTTGTGTGTGTGTAAAACCCCTACAAATCTTTCTTTGACCTGATAGAATCCATTTTTCCTGCTTCATATGCAGGTTGACACAAACTATGTGGCTAGAGAAAGACACAGTCCTCCTGCAAGTGATGGGTTGGTTTGCTGACAGCATGGCAAAAAGTTTCCAGTCTGGACCACGACCTGCAGATGCAGCCCTGGCCCCTCCATGATGTTGCTGTGGTGGTGCAGCCCCTGGGCGACTGTAAAGTCATACTCTTGAGTTCTGTTCTCTGCACCAGAGACTTTTTTGTGGGTGGCTACTCAGGCCATCGCCCTCCTGTACAGCTACAGCACAAGACCTAAACATCAGTGAGAATTTTTAACCATTCCGCTTTCAATATTTGCAAATTTTACCTAAGGTGAAAGCCTCTTTAAAAAATCAAGAATAAAGAAAAAAATTACTTGCCACTACTGTCATCTTTTTCTTTTTTTCCATTGTAATTGCCCTGTAAGAACAGCATGTTTTCCTCTTGCTCTGGTATTCTGCTGCGAGGACATGAGTACATGCTCAAGGTCCCTAATGCTATATCAGCCATAGTAGGAAGCACTAAACCTAGAAAATCTTTAAAAGGTCTGTCTCTGTCCTGCTGCTGAACAAACAAAGCTAATAGATGTGCCTCATTTGTTCCATCATCTGTTTGCTCCACCGTTTGTTTTCTTTTCTTACCCATATCCTTGCAGACAGGTTGATTTGTTTAACTACACACAGGTCAATGTCTGAATAGCTCACTTAGAAGCACCAGCAACACAGAAAGCGAAAATGGGGAAAAAACAAACGATGATGACATACTGCTTTTAAAGCACAACAAAACTCCTGTCAACATCAGCACTCTGGTGCACAGGCTTGAGGTCACAGTAACCCCTTCGTGCAGGAACTGAGTAGTTGTGAAGACGATGTATTCTACACCTTACTGAGAGAGGCCAAACAAAGGGGGAAACATCTTTTGTGAAGTCACAATTACTTCTGCCTTCTTGCTATACCTTCTTTCATTCTCATTCTTGCTTCACCTATTTGCATGTCTCCACCTTTCTTCCCTTTGCACTTCTTTCCCAATAGAACTCTGCCTCCATACATCCTCCTCCCACGTCAAGAAGCTGTGTAATAGTGCAGGATGAAATTTTGAAGATAAAATTGCAAAGACAAATGGTCGTTAGTTGATGTAGACTGGTAGTGAGCTTTCTAGCACTACAGGCTATGAGCCAAATTAAGGAGAAAAGAAATAGAGATACACTAAGGACAAGTGGAATAAAATAAAAAAGTTTCAAAGTAGAGAGCAGAAAGTTATACGAGGTGATCTTTCACCTAAGATTGTCTGTTTGGCAGACCTGACAGTACATGCTCAGGCTAGCTGGATTCCCCACAACCACATACTAGCAAGATGATTACAAGTACATCAAGGAAATAAATTGATGATTACGTACCATGAGAAGGGCTTGTTGTGACATGGCATTCATCTGCCACTAATACTGTGGTCATGAAGAGGTTCCTATCTTCAGGCACCAAATTCCCATTTTTTCAGAGCAAGTTCCTGAAGGAATGATAGTTTGTCCTCAGGGGTCTAGCTAACTATTCATATTTGTAATAAACATAGAGCTTTACAGGGTATACGTATGAAATTTACTTTCCTCCAGTAAGGTAGTAGAACACACATTTTATTGAGCATTTGAAACATGGACTACAACAACTACCATGAAAATTCAACACAAATGTTAAATAAAAATAAGCTTAAGTACTTTATTGAACTCCTGGAGCTTGGTTGCCAAATCACATCTGGGGACCCCTATCTAACTCCTATTGTGCCTTCAAGGAAAAATCATCTTCTCCAAAGCATTGCCATTAGGCTTTCATATCAACACCCAAATCAAAACGGGCAGAGAAGAGTGAAGGTCACTCTTCTCATAGCCACTATTTTAAGTTGGTTTCATTTCATTATATTTCCTGCACTGTTGGATGCCTTGAGTTTTGTACTTCAGTTTGTACTCACCAGTGTAATAAGTAAATCTAGATCAGATTTTGCAGAATTTAAATCTACCATAGATGGATATTCAGGTGAGCTGCCCACCTTCCATGTGTAAACAGAGACAGGTTTCCAAGTCTTAGTTGTTATTTAATAATGGTCGTTAGCAGTCTAGTCCAGAGACAAGGTAAATACTTGTAAATTGAGTAGGAAGAAGATATTGCCAAGTTTATGGGTGATATCTCAGGACATGTAAGCACTGTTACTTAGCCCCTAACTAGGAGCAGCTTTCAACACAGTAAGTACAGTTCTCTTCCTGAAATGGTGAGAGATAAGCAATTAAGCATGGGATCCTCTGCCAAGGTAACTAGTAAACACACTTAATTTTCTTTCCCTCCTTCCAAAAAGTAAATTTGTTATTCTTTTATCATATCCTCTCATGCAACTGCTGTGGCATATTATGCTACTGTTGACCATTTAAGTATGTTATCTGTAAAGTTCAAGGTTAATTAGACCAGATGGTTTGCTGCTCTTCAGCTTTTGTTACTGGATACACTGTAAGGTTCATCCATTCGCATCACAAGCCTGTTCAATTTTTGCATACAAAGCAGAGCGCATTTTCTGCATTCATTGCTATGAGCTATTTGTCACATGAAACACCAGTCATGCTGGCTACAGCATCTAATGGTCAACCTCTACAACCAGAAATAACTAAAATCACAGAAAACAGTATATTCTTTACATCTGTAATAAAATTATTTAAAAGTAATAGAACTATTTATCTGTAATTTATTAAATAACAATTCTTAAACATCCAGCCAAGAATTAGAAGCTATTTCTCTACAAAAAGATGCAAGACAAATAGGCAGTATGGCATGTATTGCAAGGGTGCTACTCAATTATTATATCTAGATGCCTCCAAATGGAAAACCAAGGACACAGCAAAGAAAACATGAGAGGACATATGGTCATCTTAATCACTGCCACATGTAACAATTAAGCAGATGATAAGTTAGAGGCCCTATGTAAAACCCTAAGTCTACTTTTGCTATTTAAGATAGATTTAGAAAAGAGAATGGGGATTAAATCTTACTGGTATGGGAAAAATATATCATGTGATATAACAATTAAAGTCTCCGAGAAGTTAAAACCGAAGCAACCTAAAAAGTTTCCCTTTAAGAAAAATGTAAGAAAACATCCCACTTAGAAAATATATTTACTTAATGAAGTGGGGTTTTTTGTTTCTTCTCTCTTTTCATTTTCATTCCAGCTGTGGTTGCCATTTTGGGGAAGAAGAAAGTCCCTGCCTCAGATGTTTCCCATGAGTTATCAGGAAGTAACAAAGATGAGGCAACTGTTTTCCCAGAAATAAAATCGTAAAAGCTACCACAAATTCATGGAGGTGGTGTTATTTGTCTTAATGTAGGAGTTGGGATCTAAAGTCTTTTAAAGAAGAGAATAAGCCTTTGGAGTGGGCAAGAGTAGAAGGCTATAAGGAAGCTAAGTTACGAATTTTTAAGTGAAGTGGAGGGGTGAAGGGGGAGTTTATATATGTGAAGCCTTTTTTATATTTGTGTAAATCAGAAGTGTTGTTGCTTAATGCTTGCTTCTCCATTAACACAGGCACACTTTTCAGCCCTGCTGACACTGAGAGTACAACTTAAAAATTCAAAGAAAATTTTTGTTTTCATTCAGTTTTGGTGTTCTGGTTTCTCGTCTTTGCTGTCTTCTCTTCTATGAACTTTTCTGCACTGTAATGCAATACAGATAAGCTTTACAGAAACCAGTGAAATCTCTTTTGTGGGGTAAACTGGGAAATACCTAAAGGCACTCATCCTTTTTTGTGAACTGGCACAGAGAAATAGGCATATTGAAGTACAATGGGGGTACAAGGAAAGGATAACTGAACGGGGCAAGTGAAGGAGAGATATCCATGTTACTAAAATGCCAAGACTTTCTGCCCTGGGGCCTGTAACAGGCTGTAACTCCATTCTAAAAGCATCGATTTTGTAATGAACTCTTGCAGAGCTCCAGTAAGAAAAATAGAGTGAGTGTGCCAGATGCACTAACCAACTGGTACATGGGGCTGCTCTCAGTAGAGCATGTTTCAAACACTGGTAACTATCTGCATCTGAGGTAGCTTCTTTGCTGGTGGGAACTGCTGAAAGTATACAAGAAATCCTTTTGCACACATGATAGGAGATAGCTGCTCACAAAAGGTCTATTTGGGAAGTGTCTGGAGTCCCAGGAAGAGACTGAGGCACAATATTTGAAGTAGGGATTAGATAAACCTAAACCAATGTTAAACCAGTGGTAAAAATGTCATATTCTCCACTTCAGAATATTTTCAGATGCTATCCGTTTTTAAAGAGTTATTTGGGGAAACAATCCACTGTCCATTACACCTAGACTTGAAAGGCAAAGTTTTGGGCACAGTTACATATCCTCTAGTTTTGTCTCCATCTTATTCAGACAACTGTAGTAGAAACACCTGCCTAAGGCCTTCTTCCAGGGGTCTGGTATCGTGCAACAAGGAAGAGGGATTGCTGGGGCTCCATTTCTGTGGAGCTGGGGTTTCCCACCCTGCCAGAGGCTGCTTATGTTGTCTCCCCATACCAGAGGCCCCACATGCATCTCTTTCCCCCTCCACTACCCCACCAATTCGCTGAATCTCTTTAGTCTCCCAATATTTTAATTCATTTTTCCTTCATGGAAGGAAGCGTGTCAGAGAGCCGGTGAAGTGCTTTGGAAGAGCTGAGTTGGGAACAAGGCTCTTGGGAAAGATAACAGCTTCAGTCAAATATTCTTTGATCTGTAGGTTATTATAAAACTGGCTGAAACTCTCTGCTAAGCCACATGCAAGAAGGTGAGCTCTCAGTCTCTTTTTCTCAAATTCTCATTTTGCTTTTTTCTAGTCTTCAACATAGTCAGCATGTTTTTGTTTGTCTTCGTCAGGAATGTTCCCCCAAATTTCACAGTTCACCTTGAGTGCTGGGCTGGCTGCTCATGGTGCAAACAGGAGGTGAACAAAGCTTAACTATCACAGGGGTGGACTTAGCAGTCGTAGGCACAAATAGCAAGATAGGGAAGGCTTGGGAGTAGAGCAGATTATTTATCATGAAGCAATATAATCTCTGACATTTTTTCTCATATCCTCTAATTTTGTATCATATTTCTTTACTGAGATCTTGACTCTTCCTTCAGGTCTGTGTCTGATACCAGCCTCAGTTACCTAGCTCTTGTATGCTTACAAGAGGACATCATTCTCTCTCTCTCACATCTTTTGTTTTTCCTAGACCATGATTATTTTTTGTTCATCTAGCTTGGACTTTTCCTTGTTGGTTCACGTACTTCTTGAAATGAGGTACCAACACACGCTGCGCTTGCTGCAAGTTGCCATGTCGATCATTTTGTCTTTACCTGTGATACTCATGCTCTGAATCCTTGAAAAGGCTTTGCTTTTTCATAACAATGTGACACAGCTGACTCAGTCAGATTGTCATTTGCTGTATACCCTGATCCTTTCTGAAGAAAAATTTACTCCCTTATCTTGTGATTGTAAGTGGGAAAAAGCATTATATATGCTGATTTCTAATCCTATTTATTTCACCAGCTTGTCAAGATAGTTTTGAACAATAAATTTCTTCCTCAAAGTGCTTGCAACTCTTTCCAGCTTATTGTTTCCCACAAGTTTAATAAGTATAATCTTACATATAATTGAAAAACAGACTGAGGACAGATGCCTGCATAACCTCATTTTGATATGCTTTTACAGTTTGGTAGTGACCAGCTGCTCTGCATATGCCGTGGTTACATAACTATGCTATAATCATGGCTTTCTATCTAGCACAACAGTATCTGATCGGCATATTTTCTGCTAGCTTGATTGTAAGGTGTAATGTGAGAGGATTCCAAAACTCATGAATGCCAAGATAAGACAGCTATCACTTCTTCTCATGTGTGTGGCCTGCTCTCACCAAGAGAAAACAGGTTACCATATTGGGCTGGCATTGTCAGCTGTTCCTCATAGTAACAATGCATTCACAGAATGTTCTCCTTATATCCACTTAGTTGCATCTTACTTTCTGCTTTGGCATTGTTGGATTTTTTTTACTATATTGCCTTCTGTTTGGTAATTTGATTTAGGTTTTTTTTTTTTTTTGGTACGGTTCTTTTTCAGTTTTGATGTCAATGTCATTGTTTAACCAAGTTGATTTTTCTGCAATTTACTGTTCATTGGATCGTCATGGTTTGGGCACAGGTAACCTCTAATTTTTTCAGAATTATTTTTGATTTTTACTTTCTTCCCATTAAATCTTATCTAGCAATGTGGAGAGTTTCAAAGATGTTTTATTAAAGTCCATTGTCTTTCTCTCTCTTGTCATTTCATGAACAGTTCTGCAACTTGTTTGCTGCTTTTCTTCACTCTGCTAGATTTGCTCAGATTCAAATCTAGAAAGCCTTCCCTACAGGATGTCTTACATCTTCTGTATCAACAGAATCTCCTTCAATCTTTCTACCTGTTAGCCCTAACTTTCTCCCACTGTACCTGTTTACCAGCAGATATCTGCTAACTTGAGTAGTGAACTTGGTGGTAATGAAGGACCTTACTATGATTTTATTTGAAATCCTCCCCTTAAAATTATATCCCCTGAATATTCCCTATGCAGTGCTATATAGTGAAGTGATACCATAGCAGGATCTTCCCCTGCTTTCTCTTCACCCACATTTTGTTTTGGTTATTTGAGCAGATCTCTCGATGAGTTCTGGACCTCAGAACATGCACCCATGTTCTTGATGTGCAAATCAGTTTCTCATCAATCTTCAGCATGCAACGTTCTTCTCTATCAATTCGTGTCTTGTGAACTACCCTACCACACTTGCCATGCTACTGAAATCTCAGTGTGTAAGCCAAGCTTGTCCTGCTAATTTGCTCGGCAGCGTACAATCATCTAGGATGTTCAGCAGTTGGACCCTCTGTTTCTCTTTATTTGATTAGTCAGACAAAAAGCAATAGAGTGACAAAGATCGTTGTGCCTTATAGCACTGATGCATCATCCATGTGGTGTGGCAGTTCTTGGCATCAGTGGGAAGGTTCACTTGGTTAGCTTCTGCTGACACCTACTGCCAGAGCTGAATGCAGCAAAACAACACAGGAGAAGGCTTGGACACTGTCCCACATAATTCATGGTATGTAGCTTTGGATTCGGACTACTAGTATTGTATTTAAAGAGCTAAATACCATCCATAGCGTTACAGAAATAAGAGGGATACAGATGAGAAATGGCAAAGTCTCCAGGAGCAATGTGGGGGGCTTGTTACTCTTTTTCTAGTAAAATTAATGAAGGACAAGAGTTAATTGAAAGTAACTTTATGCATTTTCCATGATAGAAGCTAATGAGTTTATGGCTAGAAGTAAATATTTCTAAGAGAAAAAAAATACCTTTTTTTAAAGAGATGATACATTTTCATTGTTACTGCAAATAGTTTTATGTCAGATTCAAGAAAAATCTTCTCAAAGCAATTCCTGGCCAGTATAGAGACCTATTTCTTTGGTTTTGCAAACCTCCTTTTTACTCATTTCAATCCTGAGAAATCACATCCAGGACAAGGAAGTGTGGTGCAAGATCCCACTTACTGGAAGGCTGCTAGGTTTAATGAACTACAACGAATTCCTGCACACAAGAGCTGTAGTTTAGACCTTTACTGGTGTATAAGGGACTAAGAACCTTTTGAGCTATCAAAAAACTACAAACTTTTATAACATCTGGCTACTGGTGGTAAGGGTGTTTGTGCATTTTCGAAGATGGGACATTATGCTCAGTTGCTAAAGGACAGGGCAACAAACCAGTTTGAAGGGTTCCTCTAGTTCACATTTGAACTGTATCAACATCTAGGCTAAAACCCTCAGGAGGCATTCTGAGGATAGAGTGGCTTTGTTTGTTTTTCTTTTTTTTTCAGCCAGCCAATCCACTCCCACCATTTTGTATTTGTCTAGCAGGTTCTCTCCTATGTCTTCAACTCTGAAAAATACAGGATCTCAACCTGTCAAATACTTCCAAATTTAAGCATAATCACAAGCCAGGCATCACTGCTATGTGTTCTCTGTAAGAAGCTTTCCATTGTCTTTGCCACCCATTTGCATCCTTGACTTGGGAATTCTTCTGTACTGGAATTGGCTTTTCATTCTTCTCTGCTAAACTGGGTATTCCCAGAGAGAACTTCACTAAGGACAAGACAGTAAATTGGGACGCTTAAACACAAGTGAATGTCATATAGATCTAAATAAACCTTTAACAGCTGCTGAGATCAGTGACTGTGCATACGCTGTGAACATACAAATCAATAGGGCAGTGTGTGTGTTAGCTGCTCAACCTATTTTATTTTGAGGCACTTATCTTTTAGTGTAATGAGATTGTACCATTTCTTCAATTTGTATTTGACAGCGCACTATGGAAAGCAGATAAATATTCACAGTAATTGCCATTGAGGCTTCCATATAATCAGGTTACACATCTAAGCTAATAACACTTACATTCTCTTTTTTAATGGTCTACTGCCCTAAAGATTGATTTCTATTGACAGTTCCTGGACACTGACAATCCTGATGAATATATTTTGTTTGCCAGTTGTGTTGGCGTCAACTCTCAAAGAGATACTTGGAATAAAAAATGTGGGACCTTAATTTTGCGGAGGAGTTTATATGTGAAATCAATTTAATTTGCTTCCAAGATAGGGCCTCAGAACCAGATTTTGAGAAATAAAATGAAAGCATAGGTAAAAAACCCCAGTGTACCCGTTGAGCAGCTTGTCTCCGATGCTGAGATTGTCCTGCATGGGAGTCAGCTGTAGAGCTGTTCTTACCAGACAAGGATGTACCTGAACAAACATTGGGAGCATTGACTTTGCAGTAGCAAAGCCTCTGAGAAGGTTTAGATAGTCGTAACTAATATTAGAACCTCTGCCAAGTATTTCCCTTTTCATGTTGTTGTCCTAATGTGCTTTTGTTTTGTTAGCACGCACACCACATTCTGAGCAGCCCAAATTTGGTCTTGTATGTAGGAATGACATAAATGTCAACAAAGTGCATCTATTAGTGGTGTGAAATGCAGAACCTGTTGCAATGGCAGCAGTTCAAGCTCTGACTCTGTGACAGCACTGAAGGAAAACAGTTTTTCATTTTGGCAATGATTGGAGAGCAATAGAGAGGGTATGGAAGTTACTCAGTTGGATGTATCCAGGACAGGACTTACCAGACCAGGTCCTGAAAATAGGCCAGATGCTGTTTTCTGACCACCGTCGACTTAACTATTAATTAATCCAAAAGCCTATGAAAGCTGAACTGAAGTTGCTCAGTGGTGATTTGTGGTGATTCCTGTCCTTCCAGAGCACTGCTGGGCTGCACGCTGCCTCTGAGGATGAGGACACGAGGAAGCCTGTGACCAACACCCTCTGGCATCCTGAAGTCAGCGCGGTGGTTAGTGCTCAGGCTTTTAGTAACACCCGCTCAAGTGAAGGGTAACAAAACGTACACAGTTCAGCAGCAGTTTGGAAGTGAATGCAGAATGGATTTGATGAGAGTGATCAATACCAGAGTCCACGCTGCACGGGGCTCAAAGCTGCTCTGTGCAGTGAAGCACATCCGGTTGTTGACTCTTTGTAGATAGCAGGTACTACTAATAGTACTTACGATATTATAAGTACTCTCCAGCCAGAGGCCTACGCATGCATTTTAGACGCTAGGGTGACATATCTAAATAGAAAAAATCTCAGTCATTGTGGGTTGTGGTCATATTGCCATCTTCCCTTTAGCTCAAGCTTGTGTTTTCTCTCTCCTCTTTCTCCAGCACAAGGCTGAAATGCAGAATGCTTTTAGGGCCAGGTCAGGCAAAACTATGAGTCTTGCAGGCTACGTAGGATTCTGCACAGGGATTCACTGACGGTAACACCAGACTTCCAGCTATCCTTTCTCCATAATGCATGGGATGGAGAGCACACTACTGCCTACTGAGTTGTAGCTGGAGGCTGATAAAAACTTTCACTTCTTGACATAACAGAGCCCCTTCTAGTTCATCATGATCTGCTCTTTGGCACACTGCACAAACCTTTTATTTCTGTTTAGCTGGAAATTTCTGTCGTTGCTTTTCCAAAGAAACAAGTCCCTCTGAGAAATAACTGCTTCCACCTGGGAATGACCCATTTCCTGAGGGTGGATGACAAAGAAGAGAGAGAATAGCACTGGGTGAAGATCAAACTTAAAATTTTAGATTTTACATTCTGGGCCTGAAATGAATTCCTGGTATTCTGCCTGGCAGTGCTCTGTTCTCATCAACAAAGTAGTATGGTTTCTGATATATCTCATTGCTGGCAATTAATCACTCTTCTGACTCATTATAAATCGATTTAACTTTGTAATCAGTGTGATCTTCAAGTGTATGGTAGATGGGAAAGTAATCCTACTTTACTGACTGTGATGTTGCTGTTCGCATTGCCTGTGAAAAGTGTGGTTATTACTATGATCTCTGGTTGGAGTCATTGCTACACTTCTGCAGGGTATCTACTAACAAGGCAGGGACTGTATTTCCTGAATTTTCCTTTAAGGCTGCTTAAGGGTTTAGTTACATGCATGACCTGTATCCAGTGATATAACACCAAACATCCTTATCCTCTTCGCCAGATACACTGTAAAAAGCTTGTAAATAAATGTGCATTAAATTTGCATAAATTATTAGCTTGTCAGAGATTTGTGATTTTTATCAAAGATGCTGTAATGCAGTTTATTGTTGCAGAAATTGCTTGGGCAATCAATCATGATACATTTATATACAGCATAATTAATTGAAAACATTAATGTTAATTAGGGTCAAGTCACCATAAAGGATATGGTGAAAGACCATACAAAAGATATCCTCTATTGAATATCATTTATCAGTGAAATTAATGTAGGGAACAGGAAGGAGAATTTCTTTGACTTTACAGTCATAGTTTATCAAGTGCTTTCATACAAAAAAAAATATGGCTAGAGAAGTAAACAAAACAGCAAAAATTCTTTCAGCTTTGACAGCAAAAGCTAATTATTTCACCAGGGTACTACCTATTATTTAACACAAAGTACTGTTAAACAGTGACAGAAGTATCTATTTCCCATATGTGAAAAAATGGATTGCTCTAGAGGCCAGTGATGTTACAGAAAAAATTATTTGACATTCCTTCCAAATGCAGGCCGGGTTTGCACAGGATTGTCACCGTCCCATGCCCTGAATGGTGCCCATTCTCAATAGCTGCCACACAGTTTCACAGAGGACAGAGGCTTCCCTATTTGCATTTCTACTGCATTCCCACTACTTATGAAGGGAAGACTAAGGGATGAATGGGCATAGACTGCTGATTTATCCCCAAGTACAAGGCACACTGGCAGGATTATGGAGCTGGTGATGCTGCTACCTTACTGTCATACACATAAAAAAATTATTAGCAGGCAAGGATGAAAATCTGTCTCACAATTTTCACATTTTTCTCTTCAAACCTGTCCCAGATTTTGAAAGATCAGATAAAATATTATGCTGTGGAATACATACCTTTACACTCAGATATGTGGTTTTTATACTTGACAAATTACTGTAACTGAGAGGGAATGAGCATACACAGTTCTGCTGCCATCACTGGAAGGTGGCAGTGCTCAGTCTGCCACAGGGCCAGGCCTGGAGCCATTTTTTTCCTTAAGCCTGTGACAAAGCACACAGATTTTTTTTCCTGTATGTATTAATCATCTGAATCTTTCTAATTTAAATGTCAGTGGCATAAACTACTTTTCATGGATTAATGAAAATGAAACACGCTCTTTGTATTGGAAAGTACAAGCACTATACATTCTCTATAATTTTTGTTCTGATTTTAGACCGTTTGGGTGACTATAGAATGGGTAAGGCCTTGGGATGTCAATGCCAGGTGCTTGTTTGGTGGAATCGGGATGACGGAGGAACCGGTCATTTTTCCCCTTTTATTTGTAGGGCTGGGTCATTCTGGTACTTGGCAATACCCAGTGAGGGAACAACTATGAGACAACTATGTTGTCCTCCAGAAGTTGTTTTTTGTTTTCCTTTATTAAAGGATCAATCCCTATCTGGAGTAGCTTCCAGAGAACTTTAAAAACCCTGTGTGCCGACAGTAACCCTCCTTGAGCTTTCTGCGTGCATACGCTGCCAGCCTACTGTAATTAGGTTGGAAGTTATGAACATTATTTCCTTTCATTTTTGTGAAGTATCATTTCAGATGGCCACTGGAGATAAAGTAAGTGCCAGCTCCATTCCCTCATTATCTCCTTATGTAGCCCCAGCAAGGGGTTCCCTTGTGTTAACAACCTGCTCTCCTGTCTCCTCGTGTCTCGTTTCGGTGCTATCAGCAGCCGGCAGCTGGGGAACACCTCTGTTTAGATAGCACACGTCCTGGGAAGGCTGCCTGGCATAGCTGCTCAGGAAGCGAAACTCTGTCGAGGATATACTGAGCTCCAGCAAGCCCAGGGATTTCAAAGAGCAGGCGCAGCGCTGCTGCTTACGCCAGCCCCGTGTCAGCTAGGCCTGGCTACAGTGACTCACGCAGGCATGTGTGCGGGGCCGGAGCCCGCCTGCCCCTGTCTGCAGGGCACTGCTGCCCGCGAGGAGGCCCGGCTGGCCCTGCTCTTCCGAATCCTCCACTCCCAGGAAGCTCTGGGGGCTCACCCCAGGCCCTCAGACCTGCCCTGCGCAGCAGTGGTGAGGTGCAGGCTGGGGCCCGGCCGCCTGCCATGTCCCTTTCTGTCAGCCCCGTGCTGGCGGCCACCTGTTGGAGCTTGGCCAGGCAGCGCTGCGAGGAGATGGAGGCCGAGGCCAGGGTACGAGGCCCGGCGGCAGTGCCGAGCCCCTCGGCTCCAGGCAGCGTGAGCAGTTGCCTTCCCCGGTGCCTGCCCGGAGGGACGGGTAACGCGGGGGGCGTCTTGCTCCAGTGTTCATGCTGGGGGTGGGGGCGAGGAGGTGGAAGGAAGGCGGGGGGGCAGAAGAGGAATATACATGTGGGGTCGTCACCTTAAACAACAGCTCCTGCCCTGCCCCCACACCCTACCACAGGAAGCGCAACAAGCGCCTGCAAAGCGCCCTAAGTGTGTCCCTCTCGGCTCCCCTCCTCCGCCGCCCCCCGGCAGCAGACCACACTTCCCAGGAACCCCGCGGGGCGGAGCGGCCGGCCCGGCTCGCCCCGCCCCCGCCCTCCGTCTGCCGCCTGGCATCATGGCTCCTGTAGTCTTCGCGCGCCCCCGCTCCCTTCCCCACGCCGGGCCTTCGCGGCGGAGCAGACTACCGTTCCCGAGAGCCCCCTGGGCGCCGCGCCTGCGTCGTTGGCGTGGAAGTGCGAGAGGCGTTGCGGGCAACGGCTAAGGCAGCGAAGAGGCAGTAAGCGGCGGCGCCGGCGGCTTCCGCGTTTGCCCGGGGGGGGCAGGCGGGGGTGGGGGCGAGGAGCGGCGGGCGGCGGCAGCGGGAGGGCGCGCGGTGGATGGACGGCTGACGGACGGCACCGGTGGCGGCATCTGTCAGGCGCCGGACGTTCGCCGGGGCGCGGGGGATGAGCCTGTGAGGGCGGCGGAGCGCGGGTGGGGGTGAAGCCCGGCCAGAGCGGAGCGATGTCTCAGCCGCAGCAGCAGCCGCCGCCGCCGCCGCCACCGTCTCCTCAGCAGCAGCCGCAGCCGCCGCCTCCGGCCGCCTCTAAGAGACGGGACCGGCGCATCTTCTCGGGCACCTGCCCCGACCCCAAATGCCAGGCGCGGCTCTTCTTCCCGGCCCACGGGCCGCAGAGCAGCGGCAGCATCGAGTGCACGGACTGCGGGCAGCGGCACGACCAGCGGCAGCTGCTGGCCGTGGAGGAGGTGACGGACCCCGACCTGGTGCTGCACAACTTGCTGCGAAATGCGCTGCTGGGCGTCAGCGGCGCCGGCCCGCCCCGCAGGAACACTGAGCTCGTCAAAGTCATGGGCCTCTCCAACTACCACTGCAAGCTCCTGGCCCCCATCCTGGCCCGCTACGGCATGGATAAGCAAACTGGCAAAGCCAAGCTTCTCACAGAGATGAACCAGGGAGACATCTTTGACTGCTCCATCTTGGGTGACCGCGCCTTCCTCATTGAGCCGGAGCACGTTGAAACCATTGGTTATGGAAAGGACCGCTCTGGCAGCCTCATCTACCTCCATGACACTCTGGAAGACATCAAGAAGGCCAACAACAGCCAGGAGTGCCTCATTCCTGTCCACGTGGATGGCGATGGCCACTGCCTTGTTCACGCAGTCTCGCGGGCACTTGTTGGCAGGGAACTGTTTTGGCATGCTCTGCGAGAGAATCTAAAGAAACATTTTGAGGAGAATCTGAGTCACTACAAGGCGCTTTTTCATGACTTTATTGATGCGGCAGAGTGGGAGGATATTATCAATGAATGTGACCCTTTGTTTGTTCCTCCAGAAGGTGTGCCAATGGGCCTTAGGAATATTCACATCTTTGGCCTGGCCAATGTGCTTCACCGGCCTATCATCCTGTTAGACTCCTTGAGCGGAATGCGAAGCTCTGGAGATTACTCAGCTACGTTCCTCCCTGGTCTGGTACCTCTAGAAAAATGCATGGGAAAAGATGGCATGTTGAACAAGCCGATCTGCATTGCGTGGAGTAGCTCAGGACGTAACCATTATATTCCTCTAGTTGGAATAAAAGGTGCTGCTTTACCTAAACTGCCTAGGAAGCTGCTTCCTAAAGCCTGGGGAGTTCCTCAAGACCTCATCAAAAAGTACATCAAGTTAGAGGAGGATGGTGGCTGTGTTATTGGAGGAGACAGAAGTTTGCAAGATAAATACTTGTTGAGGCTTGTTGCTGCAATGGAGGAGGTTTTCATGAGTAAACATGGTATCCATCCCAGTCTTGTAGCTGATGTACATCAGTATTTTTACAGAAGGACTGGTGTAATAGGCGTCCAGCCTGAAGAAGTCACTGCAGCTGCCAAAAAAGCAGTGATGGACAACCGCCTTCACAGGTGCCTCATCTGCGGGGCCCTTTCAGAGCATCATGTTCCTCCTGAGTGGCTGGCTCCTGGGGGGAAACTCTATAACCTGGCAAAAAGTACCCATGGCCAACTAAGGCCGGACAAAAATTACAGTTTTCCCCTGAACAGTTTGGTGTGTTCTTACAACCCTGCAAAGGATGTGCTGGTACCTGACTACAGCCTGAGTAGTTTGACTGCTTGCAACTGGTGTCATGGTAACCTAGTGCGTCGTGTCAGAGAAGACGGATCTGTTTCATATTTGGATGGAGACAGAACTAATACTAGGTCTACAGGTGGCAAATGTGGCTGTGGATTCAAGCACTACTGGGAAGGTAAAGAATATGATAATCTCCCTGAAGCTTTTCCTATTACTCTAGAGTGGGGTGGAAGAGTTGTGAGAGAGACAGTCTACTGGTTCCAGTATGAAAGTGACACATCTCTGAACAGCAATGTGTATGACGTTGCCATGAAACTTGTTACCAAGCACTTCCCTGGTGAATTTGGTAGTGAGATTCTTGTTCAGAAAGTTGTCAATACAATATTGCATCAAACTGCCAAAAAGAATCCTGACGATTATACCCCTGTAAATATTGATGGTGCTCACGCCCAAAGAGCTGATGATGTACAGCAAGGACAAGAGTTAGAGTCGCAACTTCCAACCAAAATTATTTTGACTGGACAGAAGACAAAAACTTTGCACAAGGAGGAGCTGAATATGAGCAAAGCTGAAAGAACTATTCAGCAGAACATTGCAGACCAGGCTTCCATAATGCAAAAACGGAAAAGTGAAAAATTGAAACAAGAGCATAAAGGGCAACCTAGGACTGCTTCTCCTGGGCCTGTCCGTGAAGGGCCATCATCTGCACCTGCTACACCAACAAAAGCCCCATATTCTCCAACATCTACAAAAGAAAAGAAAATAAGAATAACCACAAATGATGGGAGGCAGTCAATGCTTACCCTAAAGTGCACTACCACCTTCTTGGAACTACAGGAAAGCATAGCTAGAGAATTTAATATTCCTCCGTATTTGCAGTGTATTCGCTATGGCTTTCCTCCTAAAGAGCTTCTGCCTCCCAAAGAAGGCATGGAAAATGAGCCCATCCCTCTGCAGCATGGTGACAGGATTGCTATAGAAATCCTGAAAGGTAAGGAGGAAGGCAGGCAGTCTACTTCAACACACTCAGCCCATGCCGTGAAGCATGAAGACATTGCTGTGACTAGTAAAATCTCATCAAAGGAACTGCAAGAGCAAGTCGATAAGGAAATGTATTCTCTCTGTCTTCTAGCAACACTAATGGGTAAGGCTGACTTCAAGTTATACTTTAAAATTTTTAAGTAGAAGATATTTTACAGACTGTAGTTACATGCATAATCTTTTTTTTTCCCTTTCTGTAACTGTGGAGAAGGTTGCTCTTTTATTCCTCTATTAGAAAACATTTAATATGCTGTCAGTGGTTCGTTGAGTGTCATGACTTTTAAAAATGTACACGACGTACTTGTTCTTTCTTTGCTATAAAGTCCTCTTCTAAAAATTACTGTTTAGAAGTTGTTGCATTCCCTCTTCTATTTGTTTTTTTCTGTTTCTCATTAGGCACACATCTGATGTGTATGTGTGTGAGCTACATGCTCCCTTTCCTTACATCTCCCTCAGTTTTCAGGAAATAAATTGAAAGCAGAGGTGAGAAGGGAACGCTGAATGTCTGCTTCTTGGAAGTTTCAGGACCAGTTGTCACCTTTGTGGTAGGATAAAGTCCTGGCATTTCTCCCCACAGGGACTTGTGTTGGTTTAGTCTACACAACGTTGTATCCTTAGCTAGTCTGCTAGTCTTGAGAGAAAAAATGGTCTTTTTAAAGTGCTGTGGAAAGTATTATTTCAGAATGTAAGCAGAGGAGAAACTGGAGGAAGCTAAACACGAATTTGAATCCCAAAGGTGGACATAGGGTTGCAGAGTGATGCTTACAGATTGTCAGTCATTTAAATCTGACTGTTAATAATTCAAGACAAAATAACTTTTCAGATGCTTGTGTTTTTTATTTTCATATTTGGACTCGGGAGACTTGGACCTTCGTTTGTGCACTTTATTCATCAGGTTTCACAGTTCTTGCTGCTTACTGGCAGGAAGTAGAACAGTAATTATACATTTAGCTCTATGAACCAGTTGAACAGTCATGTTTACAGTTTTTTTTTGTGGGAGCCTTCTCTTTTGCTGGAGGGATTTGGCGTGGCTAGAGCATGTGATGCTTTAGAAATGAAACTATTACATAATCACACAGTGGTATGTCAGAAGTTCATCATGCAGAACTTTGATTCCTTTCCAGGCCTGATTGTTTACTCCTGTGTCTCTTGCAAGATAGTGTGCTGAATCACTAGCCACCTCGTCACACTGACACTTACACCACAGTTCCAAAGTGCAAAAAAAGGTTAGGTTTAAAAGCTGTCTTAATTTTGAGATGAAGCTTAAAAGAGTGCTTTCCTGTTTTCAAGAAATAGTCTTGAAAATGTAGTTCCCAACTTACAAAAAAATTCTGAGGTGCTTTAAAACTATCTCGGTGACTTCAGGGCTAAGGTGTCTCATTTTTTTACAAGTATCTATCTATAAACTGTGAGCTGATCTGGTATTCAAGAATCAATTTCTGTCTTTGTCTCATTGCTGTTGGACTCTGCTTTCAAAGCACAGGTTAGAATAGACTTTACCTCACCCTTCTCTGACTGCATCCATTTTGCATTACTAATAGAAGTAAAAGTGTCAGCAAATTATAAACCAACCAGTTATAACAACCTATGCAGCTACTGAGTAAGATTTTATATAATCTCTTTTCTCATCAGGGCTTAATTTTCCTTCAAAAATACTTGTGGGGAAAATCTAGACAGTTGACTACTTACAGTTGTGATTTTCATTGGGGAAACAAACTCTAAGAAACATCTTAAGTCCTTGCACGTAGGAGTGTTGGGGAGGCAGTTCCTCAAGGAACAGCCTTTCTGGGACCTGAAGCCTCAGTGTTTCTCAATTGTGTTTCTGCAGTGCTAACAAACAGTGCTGCGAAGTTCTCAGAGTCAGCTTATCCTGCCTACTTTTGCTGTAACTTTGTTCCACTAAAAGTATTTGTCTAATACTGTCAGATTAGAATGTGTAGAGGGAAGATGCTGCTTGGGCCTGACACACTTTGCCTTGTTTTTTTTTCCCCAATGCCATAGTGAAAGTGTGTGTCTTCAAACATCTGTAACTATTGATTCGGGATGCTTAAAACCTTTTGTTTCATACAGGGTCTCCTATAGGCTGACTTGATGCTTTCATATTTCAATTACTAGAATTTCTATTTTCTGGTCTCAGTTAGTTAACTTATTAAAATTTTAAACCATATTCTTTAATTTTTATATATATAATTTAAAAATAAGCCTTGGTAAATTAGATACTGTAATTTCTGGACTACTTAGCTTTACAAAATATAATGCATAATTTTTTCTCCCCTATTTTTGCTTATCTCAAAACAGAGAATTCTATAAGGAAATCACTAAATGAATTTTAATTTTACATTAACATAGTTAAAATCAATTTGAAAATATTGTGTTTAAGATACACCCATGCAGCAGCACTCTGGATACATGCAAGCCAAGTATGAATCTATTTTGATTGGTTTGTTTTGCATTGATGAATTTGTCAGTGCACAAGAAATCAAAATAGCCAGGTTTAAATCAAATGTATTAATTGATACCAGGATTTGCTTGGATTTAAACTGCTTGTTTTTAAGCCAGCTGTAGTTCTCTGTAACCTGTGGTTATTAGCTGACTTTCAATTTGTTTTGCACTTCTGTGTGTCCTCTCTGCAGTATGAAGTGATGGTCTTGGGCTTCCACTATCTAGGTTAGTCTGCACCTGCTCATTTTCAGCAGTGTATGAGGCACGCTTATGGGTAGGATAGTCCTCATTTGTTGCCATACCTCAGTGTTGTAGGGCTGAGGTCTCATCTGAGGGAGTCTGTACTGGAGTGGGAATAGTGCAGAGAACATAATCTCTGATAAATGTAGTGTCTTGAGAGAGTTTTTAATTTAACTAAATGATCACCCAAATTAACTTGTGGCCTGTAAACATCTTACTCCCATGGTAAACAAAACCAAAACAAACAGTAAAACCCAACTGGCAACAAAAATGTGCAAACCTCAAACATAGTTCAGTTGAATCACACACTCTGGTTCCTCTGATCTGGGAAAGTCCAGTTGTAATTGTGGGGTTTTTTTGGTGTTCCAATCTGAGACTTCTTTATCAAAGCAGCATAGTTCATTTGTATTTCTTTCAGTGGCTAACGCTTTTGTTTTGTGAGCCTTGCTCACAATACTTTTCTGCATGTAGAACTGGTTAGTGTTGCATAAAAGGCTGTCTAAACAATGGTGCTTCTCTGGTGCAAGGCTTGGAAAATCATGCCTGGAGTGAAAAGTGATTATTTCCTTGGAGAATGCCACTAACGTGTAAAACTGGGCTGCTTCTAAAAGCCTGGTGGTTATCTTGTGGAAGGGCAGGGAATCCTTCAAATAAGAATGGACTGCTAGACACAGCAGTGTAGGAGTCCTTAGCATGGAATCAGCCACTGTTGCTGCTGGCTGTGGCCTCCCCAGGGTTCAGTAGACTGACGACTGTATTCAGTATTGCTTATCAGTGTAGTGGTTATTTTGATTCCTGTGGGCAGTATTTAAACCGTCAGGAAGGCTTCAGCTTGCTGCTGCTTGGGGTAAAATGAAGAGCCACAGCAGTGGTGCTCTGAAGCCATTGTGTATAAGGATGTGTATTTCAAAATGTGAATAAGAGGGATGCAGGGTAACAGTGAACACCATTTGAAAAAGCAAAAAATGTGAGAGTGTTATCGGCATTAATTGTCCTCTCTCCATGCAGCTGTTTGAAGAAGAGGGAAAGCAGTGGCAATAATGTGGAGGAAAAGAGAATGCTCCTTTTAATTTTTGGTTTTTTTTGGTTTTTTTTGGTTTTCTTTGTTAGTGGATCAGTGAGAGCTGGAGAGGAGTTTCAAATTTGTTAGCAGGTTAGTAGAGAGCAGTTATCAGCACAGGGTCAAAAGAGAAGACCTCCGTCTTCAGTAGATCATGGAAAACAAGAAAGATGAGTAATTGGTTTTACTTGGATGTTCCTGCTAGGAAGTGAAGGCCAAATCTGTGAGCTTCATATGCAAATGAATGCAATGAACCAGAGCATATATGGTTCAAGGGAATGCATTTAAAGTGAATCAGATTATGAAGATCTCCTGTCTTTGAAATGTCCAAAACCAAAAACCAATGAAGATGCACTGTACCTTTTCATAGAGAGTGGGGACTTGAATTATTCAACACCTGAAGGGGAGAGGTGAGCAACAGAATCCTGGTGAGGGGACAGATGAGCAGGGGAGTGTACAGAGTCCTGTGCCTGTTGGGGAAGTGAAACGGAAAAGTTGGAGAGTGGCTTGAAGGCTTTCGAAGTGTAACGTGGCACATAACACCGCTGTCACAAGGGTGAAACGTTTTCTCACCTGAGGTGGGTAGGATAGGAGAGTAGCCACAGTCACCTTGTGGGATATGCAGTAAAGAAATGCAAGGAAAGATTTAGATGTGCCCTATATTCAGTATGTGTAAACTATTAACAAAATATTTTTACTTTTACTTTTATTTTTTTTTTAACAGCAAGCAAAGAAATATCGGTCGGTAATATTTTACAGCCTCACACATTCCAGCTATCTATTCCAAGTAGTAAGTGCATTCAGTTAACTTCAGTTGATTATTTACATTCTCCAATTTTAATAGAAAATTGAGACACACGGTTATTGAGATTTTGATGCCTAAAGGAGGGTGCAGTTTCTATTTAAAGTATCTCAGTATGTTCCTGAATGTTTGCTATAAAGTGGGAAAAGCAATTGTTTTTTAAAAATGTATACACGCAGTGGTTGTTTCTGCATCAGGAAAATGGCATATATCAGTACTGTTTGTTTGCACTCCTCTGAGAGCTAAATCACACGTCACTTCTCTGAAGCAGGTAAGTGGTTAGCAAAATGAGAAGGGTATAAGTAAAAATGCAGATCTATGTTCTGTCGCTGTAATCCAATTTTTCTGTTCTTTATATTCTTTTCCTTACATAGTCTAGAGTTTTGGGTTTGGTGTTTTGTTTTTTTTTTTTTTCTCTCGGTGGCATTTAAAGTTGTCACATTTCAATGCCATTTCTGGCATCTTTCAAAAATGCTAGTTACACAGGACTGCTGGGGCCTCGCAGTTGGAGTTGGTGTTTTCTTTCTAACTCTCAAGAAAAGCAAGATACAGACACAGCTTCTATGTGGCTGCCTGTATGGATGTTTGTATCTCAGCTACAGGATAAAGTTAGCTGTATGGCAGCTGTGAAATTGAGATCTGGTTTTTGAGAAGGTGTGTGCTTGAATCTTGGAAGTAAGTTAGTAATTTCCTAGTTCTATGTTGAATACATGGGTAAGAGGGGAATGGAGACTTGTGTATAGGGCCTGGCAAAGAACCAGAAGCTTGGATCAAATCAAATTTGGGAACCTTTGTACTAGAACATGTAGGATGTTTGACTGCAGATGGTGGTATGTTTTCCTGAAAGTTTCTCAGTGAACTGGGCTATTGTTCTGTAAATTTACAATAAAAATTCAAATTCTTTATTGCATAGAAGAGAGTGAGGATTCGGCTTTTAGTTCAAGGAGTTAAATTTTCAACCACTGTCTGTAATATTAAAATATGACTGTTGAATTCTAATGATTGTGTTTGATTTTTACAGGAGAAGATGTTTGGTCTTATGCAAAGGGGCTTCCTCAATTGTTTCAGCAGGGTGGAGTATTCTACAGCATAATGAAGAAAACCACAGGTATTTTTTGTTTTTGTTTTTATCCCTTCCTTCCTCTGTTTTCAAATCTTTAAAATTGTAAATTGGTATTGAGTCACTTTTAAGCATAAATATATTTTTGTTTTATTAGCATGGTACATTTTCATAATATTTTAGAACTCCTAATGCTCCCTCAGAGAGCCTAAGACTAGGGAATCTGACTAAGACTAGTTCATTCAACTTAAATCTCTTATTTTCTGAAATTTTCTCTGCAATCATATGTCCCCATTTAAGCTTCCTAAATTGTACAACTTCAGTAAATCAAGTGATTATTATTATTTTTTTTCCTGGAAAGAGCAAACAAAGAGAAGATCATAGGACCTATTCCTGTTATACTTTAGAACACTTACTGGATAAGCAGTTCATCTTTCTAGTGTCCTTCTTGGTAGAAATGTTATACAGGGAGTACTGCATGTTTTAAATTTAAATGGTTGGCTAAATTTGTGCTTCATATTCCTAAGATTTTTATTCAAAAGCAAAGCTATCCATCCCCTTCTTGTGTTGATAAATGTCACGACTTGGACTATGTGCAGAATAAGCAAGTAGTTAAGAGTATATTTGATTTTTAGATGGCTTTACAAATACTACCTACAAGGAATAATACCTGTTTCTTTAGAGAAGAAAGTACTATTCAGTTATTTTCTCTTAAAGTTTATTTTCTTATTGAAGCGTTTGCATTCATAGTTTAGCGCTTGTGGTTTCATCTATAATAATGATTCCTTTGCTGCTTTCTTACTGCTTGATTTCTTCTCAGGCAGTTTTATCAACCTTAATGTAATCTTGATTATTTCTGGAAACAGGTATTTTGCTATGTAATTTCTATTCTGTTTGCAGTAATTAAAATGCGTGGTATACTTGGTGCCCACTACCTCTCGCTGAATTACTAGCCTGGGTAATAGAATTAACATGCAAGTGTCCTGCAGCAGATCTGTTTCCTTTTAGGTTTCTTTCTATTCTTGTACAGCAAAGAGCAAATACTGGGGTATTTTTTGTGGCAAGTGAATTAGCTTAAGCGGTGCCTGATGGAAAGAACATTTTGGACCAATTAATGACTAGCCAGAGTTGAGAACCTGAAATGAATTTGAGGGATTTTAACCCAGCTGGTCATTAACTCACAGAAAATGCCTGACTTGAAAGTCATTTTTGCCAACTGACAATGTAAGAACTAAGGCTGTGGGAGATGATACTCTGTATTTGAACACTGTTGCATTCCTGTGCCTTGGTAGGTAGAATTACTGTTTCAGCATTAACATACTTGAATGATTTAAACATTTTATGAACAGCTAAATTTCCACATTAAACAATTACAGTGTGCAACAAAATTTTTTTCACTTAAAGAAGCTTCTTACTTATCTGTAATATTTTAGTTAATGTAATAATGCAGCTGTTATACTGGACATTTGGAACAAAGCTTTCTGTCAAGTGTAGGTACTGTTAATAGTTTGAAATTTGATTGAGTAGATCTTGTTTAAGATCTTATTTTGAATTTTCAGGATTGCAATTTCAGATGCAGTTTTAGCCTATCATAGGAGCTGTTACAGCTCTCTTGCAAATGAAGGTTGAGCTGGTAAATTATGTAGTTAAAATATGTTCTTCAGGCTAAGTTAGAGGGATAGGTGTTTAGTCTGTATATGTTTTGGCTCTTTGGTTATTAGTTCTCATAGAAAGGAGCTAGCTGTCTGAAGTTCTCAAAATCTCATCTGTAGATTTTCTGCAGCTGTATAAGTGTGTGAATCAGAAGCTGTGGAGGATGAGTGAGATTGGTTGGTTCATAAGTATAAAAGCAGTTTAATAACATTTCAAATTATTTGAGTGACCTTTTTCATTGATGCCCGGGAATACTTGTTTTGGCTGCATTGTCTTTGATAACACAGTAATAGGATTTGCTTGTTGTGTTTCTTCTCTTCTGCATAATTTCAGGTGTTTTTCTTCAAGAATTGTGAGAGAATGAGGGAAAATCCCATTAATTTACCTATTCCTGGCACTCTTTAAAAACTTTTTTTTTATTATACCTCTCCTTGCATAGCTGATAGAACTGAAGAGAGTTGTTGCAGCCAATTTTTCATCTGCTGATAGCTCTTAACTTGCAGAAGGCTGTCATCACTAAAGTGATACCTTACTGCTTTTAATACAACCTGTATGGGACAGAGATGAAAGAGTTAATTTGTATTTTATGATGATAAGCTGGAAAACCGAATGTTGCCCATTTTTCCCATTTTTTAAACAGAGCAGCTTCAGAACTTGAATTTGTCTAGTGGACTCTTAGTTTTATCAGATTGGTCAAATTGTAAGTGGGACAGTGAAACAAATGGCAGATCAAAAATATTATGCCATATGTTTGTTTTGTAAATGTTAATAGTTATACTCTCCAGGACTACTAAGCATAGTAAGCTTGAAATGCTTTTGTTTATCTAGCAACACTTCCTCTCTGAGAAGAAGACAAATAGCAATTTTGAAATTCCTCAGGCTTAGCAGCATTTGTACGCTGTGAAATTCTACTACAATTGTAACTAGTATGGAAGTGGTCTTAAATAGTACTTCTCCAGACAGTAATTTGAAATGTGCTCTTTGGCAGTTTTCTGTGTTGCTGCTTTTGTTTGTTTTTGTGTGGTTTTGGGGTGGAATGGTGGTAGTGATTGGGGTTTGGCTTGCTTTGTGTTACTGCAAGCATATACTGTTTCTTTAACTTCTGTTGTATTGGAACTGCAAGTCTCAGCAAGGTGGTTATTTATCGAGTAATGCTACGGTCCTGTCTCTTCACCATAAAAGGCAGCAGCATTTTAGGAGTATGCTGTGGTTGCTGTCATATGGCCTACAAGCCTAAATTGTTTTTCCCCCCCAGTAGTAAGTGTCAGTGTGTTTGTTTTTACATTCTTCATGCAGTAAGTTTCAATACAATAATTACCATGTATTCAGAACATGCGTTAAAATATGTTAGCACTTTGAATAACTTTTTTTATCTTTATAGGTTTGGCTGATGGCAAGCACTGTACTTTTCCACATCTGCCTGGTAAAAACTTTGTGTACAATGCAGCTGAAGACAGATTAGAGCTGTGTGTGGATGCTGCTGGGCACTTTCCTGTTGGTCCTGATGTTGAAGAGTTGGTTAAAGAAGCCTTAAGTCAAGTGCGAGCCGAAGCTACTTCAAGAAGCAGAGAAGCAAGTCCTTCACATGGAATGCTGAAGCTGGGTAGTGGTGGAGTAGTGAAAAAGAAATCTGAACAACTACATAACATAACTGCATTTCAAGGAAAGGGCCATTCCCTAGGAACTGCATCTAGTAGTCAACAACATGATCAAAGAGCCAGGGAAACACCACTTTTAAGAAAGCATAGTACAGAAACGGACTTCAGTCCTTCTGCTAAAATTGAGCCTTCTGTATTCACAACTTCTTCTGGTGACAGTGAGCTTATCCGAATTGCTCCAGGAGTTGTGACAATGAGAGACAGCAGGCAGCTTGACCCAACTTTGATTGAGGCACAGAGAAAAAAGTTGCAGGAAATGGTCTCTTCTATTCAGGCTTCCATGGATAGACATTTGCGGGATCAGAACACAGAGCAGTCAGCATCAGTTGATCTATCTCAAAGAAAAGTAGAGGCAGTGAGTTCAACTGCTAAAACTGGGAGCTTTCAGGCTGGCTTACCCGAATCACTTTCTGCACCAGCTGGTACTGAACACTTGAATACTGAATCAACTGATGGTAACATGGTGAATTCTGTGGGAACAACATTCCCTGCAAGGTCTAAAGCACAAAAGGGAAATTGTGTTGAGGAGCTTGAGGAAATGGATAGTCAAGATGCAGGAATCACTAATGCAACTGAGCCAATGGATCACTCTTGATAGGTTAAAATCTAATAAGGATATAAGAAATTATCGCTCAAATATAGTGTTTATTGGCTGGGCCACGCAAAGTGATTAGTTATTAAATCTTGTATGTATGTCAAAGATTATATCATCTTATTCAGTGCATGATAAGCGTGTGATTGGCAATAGCTTTCAATAGTACCATACTGCTGCCCAGGCTGGCTCTGTTAACCTGTAAATTAGTTATTAGGAAATGCACTGAAATGAATATCTGCTGTAAATGTGGGTTCTTGAAAATTCTTTGTAATTTTTAGTTCCTTGAAAGTCTTAAAATTTAAGCCCATGCAAGGTTCTTACCATGCTACAAGGTCACTGGAAAGGCTAGAACAGGCAAAACTAGAAACATGACAAAGTTAATCCTGTCCCACGTACCCAATTCCACTTAAAAATACACTATAAACAGGAATTATACATAAATTTCAAAAAGCAGCTGAAACTAAACTTCTGCTAAATTTGATAATGCAGCATATACAGTACTTTAATTACATTGTGCTGGCACTCCCTCCGATTTAAAAACTTTTTCATTCATACAGCT